>OZ005751.1:9695399-9930399 GCA_963930835.1 Spongia lamella | reverse complement strand
ACGCGTTACCCCCAACTCTGTATTTTGATGATACGAGTAAAAAATCTGGCTAAAAATTGCAATGCAGTTAGACAGTCAAATATTTGGAGAATAAAACAACCATTTTTAACATTGAGAACCTCTGTTTTGTATATGCAATGACTTACCTATGCTTTAAATGCAGTAATTTTGCAAGGTATGGCATGTGTGTGGTTGGGTGAAATTAAATATATGCATGTGTGTGCAGTTCGAGAGGCTGTAAGAGGCTGTTACCATTCTACTATGTATATAATATGTATGTGTGCATGTATTTAGCTAGCTATATAGGTGCAACTGTCACAAATTTATAAGTGAGGTGTAAAAAACTTATATTTAAGTGATGTCTTAGAGGTGGCCACTCTTTAGAGGTGGTCACAAATACATGGTTTTTGTAACACTAAGCTAGGGATGCACATAAATTGATACATGTATTTTTATAGGTTTAGCTCCATGTGAATGCAAGTATGTTTATTGTTAATTTGGTGTTTTAGCATAATTTGGTGCCGTTAAAAGAATGCTGAACAAAATCAATTATTCAACCACAAAGAATTTTAAGAATTTAAGTTTAGTTGGAAATTCCTACTTTAAAATACATTTAAACATTAATCTGCTTCAATGGGGCTAAGCACCACAGAGATACTGTATGGGAATTTTTCGAAAGCCATGCATTCAAGCACTATACTTATTCTCAGTAGCTGAAGACTAGTGTAATAGTATAGCTAAACCTCGAGTTCATGCAGAGAAAGTTTGCCAATGGCAAATTTCTGATGACCAGGGCGAGGTGTTGATATACCGTAGTATAGCTGTGGCTCATATCAGTGATTATGATGTAATGTATAAAATAAATGTCTTATCACACAAAATACCAAGTAGCTAAACACCTTGAGAAACACAAGTGATAAAGTCTGTCACCATGATAACTAACTAACTTATCGCCCTTCCAGGCAGAGAGATACTAAGTTTATAGTTATCAACTACAACTGGTGATAACTATAGTGACTAATTTCTCTCCCTGCATGATGGCTTCTTTGATCCGCCTATGTGGGATGTGTTTGTGTGTGTGCGTGTGTGACTGAGCCGCTATAGTGTTAGCTACAATCAATCATGTCAGTGCCATTAAGACTTATCAGGGATTAGTGTGTTGAAATTTTAGCTAATAAGTTCCGGCAAACAACTAATTCCTAACACAGCATGCATGTCACCAAGTCCTCAAAAAGTGCTACTGAGTAATCCATTCGAGTATTAAAATCAGTGGCAATTATTAAAATGGCCCGGCGGCCAAATATACTATAAGTAGCTAGCTACAAACGATATATAACTCAACCTACCAAATTCAGTGCTAGTAACAAGTATATAGCTAGACCAGCCATCTCTTGCAACTGATCCGAGTAGCAATCGATGTTACGAGGTGAACTGCGATTCCCGAGCCTATATTTGTGAAATACGGAATTTTACGTAAAACATTTTAGGAGCAGATTCCACGATTTCAACCGCTTGCATGCTCAGCAGTTTTCAGTCATGATGAGTGTCATTGCAGCTGGCTATTTAAAAATGAATGATGTAACTCTTAACCTCGAGTTCGTTTTCAACAGCCCCGCAGCGCCTGGCAAAGTTAGCCGGAACTGCAGCTAGAATATTGCCATGCATAACTTTGAGTGAGGTAGCTAAGGAACAAACAATTAGCTACCAAGAAGATGCATTACAAGTTCAAGTTCCTGTTTAACATTAGCTATTCATTGATTAGCTATTAGGCTAACTGGCTAGCCTGGCCATTAAGCCCATGCTGTGGTCCGAATTTAATGTTAGCCTGACATTTTTAGCCAATCGGATTTCACGTGGTTAATTCCTAACAGTAAATTATAATTACCAGTAATTTAATTTGTTAGCCACAGTATATTATTTTATTAATATTGTAGCTAACAACACAGTTAACTGAATTTATGACTAGTCCAACCTCCATATAATGGGCATGCATTCATGCACCACATAGCTAGACAGCAGCTGTGTAGCTATGTGTATATATGTATGTATGCATGTATATGGAGTCACTGTTTAAGGAGGACATTGATCAAAATTGGAAAATATTTAAGGAACTATTATTACAGGCTAGAGATAAGTTTATTCCACACCGTACAGTATCTGCAAATAAAATGAAGCCACTTTGGTGGAATAAGAGTATTGGTAAAGCGATAAAACAGAAGCACAAACTATTTCTTGCATATAAAAAATCTAATCTCTCAGTGGACTACACAACTTACAAGACTCAGAGAAATATTGTTAAAGCATTAATCAAAAAGAGCCGTGCAAATTACGAGGCACATATTGCTGAAAATATAAAGTCTGCCCCAAAAAAGTTTTATGGCTACATAAATAGCAAGAGAAAAATTAGAAGTTCAGTTGGTCCGCTTGAAAATCAGCATGGCGAAATTGTATCTGACTTGCAGGGATGTACAGAAATACTTGGTAGTTTTTTTCAATCTGTATTTACTGATGAAGATACAGGCAACATCCCGGAATTCCCTTATGTAACTGACATGCGCCTATCCGATATTCCATTAACTGTTGATACTGTTTATAGAAAATTGGCTTCTTTGAATGTCTGCAAAGCTCAGGGCCCTGATGATATTCACCCCTACATTCTAAAAGAATGTCGTGAAAGTCTATGTTATCCATTATTGTATATTTTTAGGAAGTCACTTGATACCGGTACTATTCCACAGGATTGGAAGACAGCTAACGTAACACCTATCTTCAAGAAAGGTCAAAAGCAAAAGGCTAATAATTATCGTCCAATCAGTTTACTATCCCAGGCTGGTAAGATACTGGAATCCATCATTCGTGACGTTATGACCAAATTTTTCACTGAAAATAATTTAATCAATAAGCACCAACATGGGTTTGTAAGTGGGAAATCATGTCTCACTAATCTTTTAGAGAGTTTTGAGGACTGGACTTCATACCTGGATAATCCAGGAATTAGTGTGGATATAATCTTTTTGGATTTTCGTAAAGCCTTTGACACAGTGCCGCACTGCAGGCTATTAAAGAAATTGTCTTCCTATGGTATTTGTGATAATTTGCTCAACTGGTTATCAAGCTTTTTAATAAACAGAACTCAACAAGTTGTACTCCATGGTCATAAGTCTGATTCATTTGTTGTGAGGAGTGGTGTTCCGCAGGGATCAGTTTTGGGGCCTCTCCTTTTTTTACTATATGTAAATGACTTGCCAGGTCATGTCAGCTCCGAAATTAGTATGTTTGCTGATGACACAAAAATTTACCATAAAATTAAAAACATTGCAGACTGTCACCAGTTACAATCTGATCTGGACAAACTAAACATTTGGTCAAAAGAGTGGTTATTATCCTTCAATATCGAGAAATGTAAGTATATGAGACTAGGTAACAATGAAACTGTATTCAACTACACCATGTTTAATGCCGACAAGGTCTCATACTTACTGCAAACCTTTGAGGAGACAGACTTAGGAATTGCGATAACCCCCTCTATGAACTTTTCATCACAAGTAAACAAATCTTATACAAAAGCAATGCAGGCACTTTCGATGATCAAGAGATCCTTTAAATTCTTAAATAACAAGATCTTTTTACTTTTATATCGTGTCTTTATCCGCCCCCACCTTGAATACTGTGTACAGGCCTGGTGCCCTTATTTATGTAGAGATATTGACAAATTAGAAAAAGTACAAAGAAGAGCTACCAAATTATTACCCAACTTGACTCATCTGCCCTACCCTGACAGATTGAAGATCCTAGGGCTATACTCACTTTATTATCGGCGCATTCGTGGAGATTTAATACTCACTTACAGAATTTTGAATAAGCACATAAAGATAGATTCTAATATATTTTTCTCCTTGTCTACTGTCACTCACACCAGAGGTCATCAACTAAAACTATATAAACCACCTGTCCAACATCTTCCAAGGCAAAAATTTTTTTCTAACCGAATTATAAATGAATGGAACAGTTTGCCTGAATATGTTGTATCGGCTACATCAATTAATGATTTTAAGAACAGATTAGATAACTATTGGAGATCATCTAGACATGGACATTCAGAAAGGCCTACGGCCTAATAGCAACTAATTTATTGTAAATTATGTTGCTTGTATATTGTCCATTATAAATTAAATTAAATTAAATTAAATATGTATGTATATATGTATGTATGTATGTATGTATGTATGTATATATATATGTATGTATGTATGTATGTATGTATGTATGTATGTATGTATGTATGTATGTATGTATGTATGTATGTATGTATGTATGTATGTATGTATGTATGTATGTATGTACGTACATACGTATGTATGTATGACATTCAAATAACTATAGCTGGTTACATATAATTATAGCTACATAGTGTCAACTGAGTATAGTAGCTTGCTACTACCATGTAGCTAGGTGAAACTATGATGAGAGTTAGGATGTACAACTGTCCTTATAGCTACCTACCTATAATGATTAGCAATTTGTTACTTATATAATTGTGACAATTAATTGTGGTGTTAAACCTACCATAACATATATAGCTAGCTATTACATGTGCAGTCATGCTTTGCCTTAATATGTATACATGCAGCCTTGGGGTTGTGCATTTACATATCAGACAAATCACTCCTGCCCATGTTAGCTACATCTACAACATGTATAATGCATGTAGATATGTATGTAGCTATGTAGCTACGTAGCTATGTATCGGTATGCATATAAATGTATGTATCTATGTCCTATGAATACAGTACATTAGTTAGCTCCAATTTAGTGAAAAATGATAATTGCTAACTACTTGCGACATGAATGTGATTTGTTATTTGTTCCACGCCCGTCACTCCTGATAGCTAGGCTGTTGTCAAATTTGACTGGCATGTTATGGCAAGCATATTGCTTCAATGGATCAATACTCTCTAATTAATAGAATACACTCTAATAAAACAGTCAAGGTATATCGATATACCCTAATAGAGAAGTCACAAAATAAAATGTTATAAAAACAAAATTAATGTTGTGCAATAGTGGAGAGTATATAGTAGGTAAAAATTTAGGGCAGAAGTTTTGACCCAGGCCTACTGACAGGTAAGTCATTGGTAACTGTCTAACTACCTAAATACAAATGTGAAAGATATTAAAGTCAAGAGATACAGCTAACCAAATATATCTGTAGCTAGTGTCTATGCTAGTTATATGCTGTCTGCAGCACTTTGCATTTAACAACAATTTTTGTATTTAGAGGACACCTAGCTCCTGTCACTAGCTATCATAGGCGTGTTCCCTGGGGGGGCCAGGGGGCATGCCCCCCACTTTCAAAGACATTATTTTGTTACATATTTACATAGCTAAACTTACAAAGTATACTGAGCTTTTTTAAAGCTGAACCAAATGTTGGCCCCCCCACTTTAGAGCATCTTCTCACGCCTATGCTAGCTATGATGGCTTGTTGTATAGAATAGGCTAGTGGAAAAACTGTTATTAATCATTACTGGACGCAGATGTGAAATTAATAATTGATCTGATGCAGATGTGAAATTAATAACCTAAGTAGTCAGCTGACACTCAAACTGATATTAAGCTAGAATGTGGATTTCACATGTCTTGCATAATGTGCATAATTAACACATAAAGTTATAAGCAAAATGCAAATTAAAGATAGCAATTAGCTAATTCTAAATCTAAGTTCAGTGCAGAAACCTAGCTATATAACAAACACTAGCTAGTCTAGTGATTATTGTCAATTGTCAGCATGAAGAGGGATAGTCACACTACTGTAATTAACAAACTCGAAATTTAAACTTTCTTCTCACAACAGAATTTCGAAGATCTTTTCCCTTTCACCATCAATGCAAAAGGCTCTCACAGCAATAGTATGTCTTTCTCTCTTCAATTTTCTCCAGACCATAGGACTTTTACCTAAACACAAGCGCATACAATTTTTATGTAACTAACTACGTAGCTACATTATATTTGACTGACTCTACAAAATCACGACCATGTATTTTACATAGGTTCACACAAATGGCTAGGTGGGTTTTCATGGAGGGTTTTTGCAGAATCAGTCAAATTTATTATAGTTAGTGTATATGGCGCGCAGCTGAATCATTAATATTATGTAGCTACATTGCCCACACAAACGTTAACATTATCTACGTAGCTTGATCATCCACTGGTGTTTCTATGAAGTGATATATGAAACCTTAAGCAATTTTTAATGGGATCTGATCCCCTGTTGAAAAAGTTATTAAGAAAGCTTACAGTATATTATTGGTCTGTCGTGTGCACGTAGGCATTAAAATTGTATTCCATTTTATTGCACAAGCTTACAACTATAGCTACTCAAGAACTATCCACTCATAGTATGTATGTACCTCTACCGGCCAATGTGAACTGGTCTGCTTTTCTGGAGGGCATTTTGCCAACCCTGCAAAGTCACCAAATGTGAGAAGGACATTTATTAATTGGGTGACATTTTTAGCATAATTGACTCAGGCCTACTAGTCACACATGGTCCCTTAATTGTCATTTTATTCACAAGTTCATTTAGAAGTGACAGAACCAAAATTTTGGGGGAGCTGTTTAGGTATAAAATATTGTGTTAGCTACTTACTGCTCTTTGACTATTAGGATAAATGACTGATGGATGATGATGGATTGATGAACATCCTGACAAATCACTCAGCAAACTCATTTGACCTCAGTGACTAGTCTACATCTCCTAAGCATCCACTATTACTTGTATAAGAGCCTCTACATAATTCTATATCATTGCATAATTCTATATCATTATAATTATTTTAAAGTAGCTATGTATGCCAGTTATAAGGTCTGCCTATGAACGTTAATTAAATTCAAATAGTTTACTGAATCTGTTTATAAATTGCATGTGGCAGCTAATAGTATAATAGACAATAGCCAAATGCCTCACTACCACTTAGGCTGACTTAGCTACATGTGTTTAAACACATAATTTTATGCATAGTGAAAATTAAAATGATTGATACTAGAAAGCTACATACCATGCAAGTTGCAGTGGGCCAGGTTATTTGTAAATGTCTCATGGTCAGATGGTATACATCTCATAGCAATAACTACTATTAATATTCACCAGCTAGACTAGTATTGTCCAACAGACTCCAGCTGCAGGTCTCCATACATGCTTTGGTCATACGTAGTAGTACGTATATGTCAATTATTCAAAAATGAAACTGCTTAAAGAAACACTGGTGGTTCACTTCACATTATAAAGTACCAAACCATCTGGAACGTTGGTAACTATCAATTCTAAATAGAACACTTAACATATACATGTGGGTCCTCCAGAACCAAATTGAAACATTGCTACAATATTTGAAACGACCCAATGACATGTATGGTTAAAAAAACTTTAAACTTGAATCTACAGAACAACACAACTATAATATTACATAATATAAGTGATATATAAGAGACTAGCTCGTATTAATTACTTTACAATACTCTCCAGCAAAGTAGCTATTATTTGTGACTGCTATATTAGAGAGTATTACAAACCCATGCAGGTCAATCTGGATATTTTGAGCTTGTTGAGTGACTCACATGACACAGAGAAAAGTGACCCATCTGACCTGGATATGCAGATTGACCCCATCCAGTTTCAACCTTACATATTCAGTTATTTACTACGGCATTAGCCAACTACATAAAATATAGTATTGCAACTTTACACGTAACTAGCTAAATTTTGCAAAAATTATAACTTAGCTATGTAGCTATAGCTACACACCACAGTTGCTACTAAAGGAAACAAGAGGGGTACAGTTGTTAATGTTTTTGTTTCTATTACAATAGCTGCTTTCTGCCATACTCCTTACAAGACTAGCTAGTTACTTGAAGCAGGATCAGCATCCATTTTAACATCACAATCAGGCTTCACATTTGGTTTAATATCAATAACTTCATGCTCTGGCTCAGATGGCTTGATGTATTTGTTTGTAGAATCTGTGATGGTTTTGTCTCTTGACACTGATTGCTTGACATCACTGTATCTAATAATGCTCTGATTGACATCATATCTACAACAGATAGTCAGCTATAGCTACATACAATGTATACTAGTTACAACACACCTTGATTGTTTACGTTGTACAACAAAGAATACATTAATCACCACAGAGATCACCAGTCCAATTACAGCAATAGTGGCTATTGTAGCCAAAGCTATAATCACTCCATTGTTATCATCTGAGCTCCCATCACAGCTAGCTCCTACTGAAAAGGTAATATGCTATAGCTGTATGCAATGCAGGTAGGTCTTAATTGACTCTTTAGAGGATAGTAGCTTGGGATGCGTCGATTATGCCGGAATAATTTTGGGCATAATAGGAAGGCAAAAAAGCAAAGAGCAAAATGCTAACATAATAGGAGCAAAATGAGCTGGTAAAAATATCATTATAAAACTACAACAATCACTAGTACTTAAAACATACATACGTAGAATAAGTAGGTTGAAATAACATTCATGTACTATACACATGAAACTTTATTAGAATATATAAACCCACAATCAAAATTTCACGTATCCTTGACAATAGTTCATTATGCAGAGGGTTAGTAATCTAATGTTATATGCTTTATAAGTAAGATATTATGTTTATTTCTATAGATGTAAGGTAAATGAATGTTTTTGAGCAAGCAAAATTTTGGGCATAATAGGTGAATTTTAAGAGAATTGCTGAAAATAAAAGCAAACTTGATGCATCCCTAATAGTAGCTATTACATTTTTAAGCCAGCTAGCTATAGCTAATACATAAAGAATACATACCTCAGCAGTAAACTACATATTCACACATAGTGAAGTCATATAATATACGTAGGCAAGTATGTCACTGAGCACCGTACACAAAATTATTCACACTAGCTAAGTCTTAATTAATTGACTCAAATATACGTAGCTATAGTTACCAGCATAAATATAACTCACTAGGTAATCTGGGTAGCATCAACCTAGCAGTCTCCCCTGCTCCTGTGCTAGTAAAGGCTACTACACTAAACTGATATTCTCCTTGACTTAGGCCAGTCCATGTATAAGATAAGTTAATACTACTACTACTGCTACTGTCAACTGGTTGAATAATAAAATTATCATTAAATCCTTCATTTTGTATGTTTGTAGCAACATAAGATACCTATTAGAATTATTATCAACAAGGTAATAGTTATTAGTATTGTCACTGACATTGTACTGAGTGATTAGTCCATTAGGAGGATCAGGTCTACTCCATGTTAATGTAACACTTAATGTAGCACCAGTGTTAGTGAAATCCATAAGATTTAAATTTTGAGGAGCAGTAGGTACTATAACAACAGGTAGCTAATGATAAGTCACACATGTATAAGCACATAATTATTACTTACCATTTTCTAATGTAGTTACTTCAATTGCAGTGGATCTATCTCCAGTAACTACTTGTCCATTTAATATTACAACAGCTGCCACTTGAATCCTGTATGTCACTGCTCCATACAGATTAGTCAGGGTGCCAGTAGTTCCACAAAAGTTCATAGTCAACTCTCCAGCTTGTGCTGATTGTCTCTTTCTCCTATTACTAGCCATGATGGGACCATAGGGATCTCTTACTGGTAAGTAGAATACTGTGTAGTGACTAAAATTACTGTTTGTTAAGCTGATCTCCATCCAGGTGAGAGTTAATGTAGAAGATGTTACAGATTCATTACGTACAGTGACATCAGAAACAGGACCAGGAGCTACATGAAAAATTACCATTAGATACAGTAGCTACGTACACTATACATTGTTGAATATCTTGGAGAGGATTTTCAAAGGAAAAAACTTAATAATCATTTTCTGACCAATTTCAGGATTAGGCCAAGAAAATCTGATTTGCTAGGATAAAGAATGGGTTATCCAATGATAATGTTCCTACTTGCATTGGTGGTCACTATATTAGTCACTGGCGCCCAAAGGGAATCTTAACATTGTTTTAAAGCATACTGTAAATTCTAAGT
The DNA here is from genome assembly GCA_963930835.1 of Spongia lamella. NCBI lineage: Eukaryota > Metazoa > Porifera > Demospongiae > Dictyoceratida > Spongiidae > Spongia > Spongia lamella. The sequence goes on along the minus strand of OZ005751.1, from coordinate 9,920,351 downwards.
TTACATTTAGTATACACACACGCTACACATGCATGGAACAAACAATGTGTGACCATATTAGTAACTTACGAGTTATAACGGTTATATTGCTAGGTGGCCCTTCTCCTACACTGGTGTGTGCTGTCAGTCGTAATACATACACAGTATCAGGTGATAATCCTTCAACAGTACCCATCAGTATGTTCAACATGTTGTTACCAAAGTTATTAGTAGCAGTTTCATTGAATTGTATAGAATATTGTGTAATAATGCCATTGGGAGGTACAGGAGGACTCCATTGTAAGGTTACAGAACTTGGAGTAATGGAAACTATTTGCAATGACAGAGGTTCACTGGGAGCTACAGAAATAAGTAAAAATTTACATAACTAGAATTAAAAATAAATTTAAAATTAAATAGGGGAGTAGGGATCGCAATAAAAAGTAAGGAAACAAGTAGTTAGCAAATAAGTTATCACTCACCACCCAGCATTGTAGCTATATTGCATGTGTTTGCTCAAGTGCAGCTGGGTAGCTACGTACATGCATGCAAAAATGAAACACATTCTCTAGCACCTCTACAAGATTTAATCCCTCCTATGGCCGCATGCACAATGTATTGCTAATGATTATGTCTGCCAAAGCGTAGGGATTAAATCTTATAGAGCTGCTATAGAGAATGTGTTTCATTTGTTCATGCATGTACGTAAGTATATAATGCTGGGTGGTGATAGCTACTTCTACTAAGTTTCATTGCAATCCCTATACTCCCCTTTTAAAATAGTTTACTTATATAATGGAAAGAGCACTAAGGTTAACTGCATTAGTTATCCATCCTACAATCCATAGTAAGAGATGTTTTGCCTTGTACTGTTACAAATACTTTAGTTATAAAGATAGGTGTAGCACATGCATAGCAAAGAGTCAAGAAGTTACTTATCAAAAATCTTTTTAACTACTTGAATGACATACAATAGTTTATAGCATATTTTCACAACTATGATTGGCTTTGTCACTTGGCCACCTTTATTAATAATGATGGCGTGAAAAAGGTGGCCAAGTGACAAAGCCAATCATATAGTTATGTAAATATGCTATAACCTATTGTATGTCATTCAAGTACGTAGTTAAAAAGATTTTTGATAAGTAACTTCTTGGCCTCAACTGATATCAAAGTTTTTGGTCGCACATACCTATTTGCAATGCTGCTTCTGATTGGCCTCACACTTTTTTTACACCCAGGGTGTTTTTGTTTAGCATATCACTACTTTTTTGGAAGTATAACAGATGTTATTACTAGCAAGCATTGCCAAGCAGCAGAGAAGTACTGCATGGGCATAACTTAAGCTTGTACTTGCCTAGCACACAATATTGCAAACTAAACTTTGAAGCTTAATTTTGAAAAATTCAGGCCCGAGATTTATTTTTAACTTTCACTACAGAGTGATACATCAATATAGATTGTATATCTGAAAGTTTATGCAAATCATTCAAAGGGGGTCCAAGTTATGACAACTATCAACCTGCAGTGTAATAGCCCTTCTCAAATACATTCAAGTGTTTACTTCAGACTGATAATAGTATGACAGGTAGAGCATACATAGGAGAAGTGGTGATACAAATTTGGCTGAAATCCATGAAGAAATGAGTGAGTTATTAGACAAACAAGTGAATGTATGAAAAGAGAGTTTGAAAAAAACTTCCAGGGTTCACGAAAGCTCCCGCAAGCCCCCGAAAAAGTGTGCAATGAAAATAAAAGAAAAAAAGAAGAAAAAAACGACTGCCGCGTAAAAATTTTTGTGGTGACAGGAAGGCATTTATAAGGCTGTATCAGAAGAATGGCTGAATCGATGTCTATAAACTTTGGGATATTGATTCTTCAAACAATGAAGGTACTAATTGTCTAGTAAACGGGCGAATTGGGCAGGAAAGGATGGTTCGTCATGCGTAGTCGCACAATGGGCGCCATAAAACTCACAATGGCTGGTACTTAGGAATGGTGCCGCCTATTTCCTCCATTCTTGGTTTGTTGATTCTATATAGTAAGAACGTTGTGGGTCGGTAATAACTAAGCGATAGCTTTAATGGTGGCTTAACTAGAGCGTTTGCGAGTTTGAGGGCGGTGCTACGTGTAAATAACTCACTCAGTGGTCGCGTTGCTGCGCTTCTTCTTGGCTTCGTGACTTACTATCGTGAGTCTTGATATAAAGTTTATGCAAAATTTTAAAAAGCTAGCTACGTAGCTACTCATACACATTTTGTAACTGCAACAGTGTTGATTCAGGCTTCAGCTTGGCCTCAGCCTTGTGTAATATCAAGGATATCGTTGTGAGGTCTAATTCCCAAAATTAGTATGGTATCCTTGTTTACACAAGACCAAGATTGAGTGTTAATAACAAGGATACCATATGAGTGAATGGGCAGGGCTGAATCCAGAAAATGCAGCTAGGGGAGGCAAACTGAAGTTTTCAAAATGTCGAGGGGGGGCTTATCTTGTACTATTTATAGTTTGTATTCCAAAACCTACGAGGGACAAGAATTAACTCTAGGGGGTGAATGCCCCTGCCCCTCCCGCTCACCTTGTTATCTCCCAGCTGCGGTTGAGCGTTACCTTACCAGTGAATGTGGTTCATCTCCTACATAAAGCTTGTAAGCATTTACCATATGGCTAGGGGGTTTGATTTGAGAGGTGCAATTTTTGCAAATCGTTGATTTTATAGTGTAGCAGTAATATTTGCTATTATTGAATTTGCAAACTGCGTGACAGCTACATAGAAAGTCTATTGTTATTTGTACTTATCTCAGTTTAAAATTTGCTAGCTCGTGATTCCTCGCAAAATTCACACAAATTAGGACCTTGCAGATAAATACAACCCGTTATATGGTAGCACTGCATGAGGCAGCTGTAGCTATGCATCAACTGTAGGGTATCTGGGCAGAGAGATATATTATAGCTATCAACCAGCTAACTTATCTCTTTAAATTGATTAGCCCATGCACAGGGAGATAATAAGTATGTAACAACGGGTGCATCATAAGAATGTGGCTATCCAAACTGCTTGTTATGTGGACTATTAACACCTTCATAAAATGTCAACACCCTTTTGTCGAAGATCAATTGATGAAGAAGAAAGAACAAAGGATGGCCTGGGTTTTGGAACTGAGCGAGTATGGCAAACAGCAAGATTGAAGGCTATAGAGCGGCTGCATGAACAGGATATGTTCACATGTTTTCAAATATGTTCGGATATTTTCTTAACCTCAGTGACTTCCGGGTGGCAAAATCAATGGAGACAAGTGGGTATGGTATGGTGGCGCAAGAATCTAGAAATGATAGTCATATATTGTTACTACATTTGGAGATGTATCTTGAACATTTAATAAATATATACGTAGCCATCCAATAACAGCAGTAAGAGCTGTTACCAAGCTAGCGAAGAGTTTGTACTGCTGTTGCCATACAAATTTGCCACCTGGAAGCACACTTGCCAAAGGACAAATGACATCACACACAGCCACTCTATACACTCAGCAGTTTAGGCGTTTATGTCACTGCATGTTGACAGGCTGGCAGACTGTCAGACAAAAATCTACTAATTTTCAATTTTTAAATTCATTAGTGGGCTAAATTTGGTAGCATATTAATTGGGCGGTTCGTTAATTCTAAGCGTTTGGTGGCTTTTAATTTGGTAGAAGCCCAACAATCAGCCATTGCTTCATACATGAACGTTGAGCGATTTAAGTTTGGTGGAGGTTTTGCTAAAATCCGCCAAACCACCAAATTACATTCCATGCCTGCCATATGGTACTAAGGATTCTGGCGTAAGATCTTTAATATAAGTTTAATCCCTACTTTTGGCTTGATCTACATATATACCAAAATTGTAAGCCATATAACTAAGGGGTTAATTTTTACTAGGCGTACACATGAACACATGCCTCGTGCACATCAGCAGTATAAGTGCCCCATGTATTTAGTGCTATCCGCACTAAACAAACTTTCCTTGCAATACAATAAATTATCTTATGCAACATTCTTTAGTGTTCAAATTTTTTCCTTGTTTCCTTACTTTTGTAGCACTAAACGATCGATCCCCGCTTCCTTATTTTTACTTTAAATTTATCATGACACTGAAAATTCTCTTCAATTTCAATTATCGTGGCACTTCAATGCTACAATTTACGATAATATTATAATATCACCTTACTTAAACAAACTATACTTATTGCACAAAAACCATGCAGCTGTGATGTAGTTTATTCAACTCACCATCTTCTCCTGACCTTCCTACTACAGGAGGATTACTGAATGGTCCAGTTCCATTAACATTCATGGCAGCCACTATTACTGAGTAGTCAACATATGCAACTAGTCCTGATATTGTGTACTGTGTAGTTCCGCTGTTAACATTCACACTTGACCCAACCCTAGTGTACTGGATCATATATGTAATTGGTCCATTATGATCTATCGGTGGTGGTGGTTGCCATGACACCATCAGTGATGCTGGGTTAACACTTGTTACCATGACATTCTGTGGTGGTGAACTAGGAACTATGGAGTTATAACATGACATTCTCTGACACGATATTATGTATCACTTACCATCTGTATATGTTGTTACTGACACTACAGTACTTTGAGCACTTATTTCATCACTAGTGAAGGATTGTACAGTGATGCTATAAGGAGTGCTCTCCTCCAGATTGCTAAGAGTATGTCTTGTAGTACTACCACCATTCACCATCACACTAGCATTACTAGCATATGAAGTAGTAGTAGTAATGTATGAGATGATGTAACCAGTAACATCAGGTGATGCATCCCATGTGACCTCAACACTACAAGGTGTTAATACTGTAGCTCTGACATTAGTGGGACTAGAAATATCTACATCAAATAACAAATGACATCATTAATGACATGACAAAATTACATAATGACAAATGATATAATGACATCAAATGACATCATTATCTAGATAATTAGCAAAAAGATATACAGGTAAGTCAATGCATGGGTTTATTGAAACACAATTAGTAATGTGTATCACATTTGTATCACATATCATATTATGTATATCACGATACACATGAGTTTACAAAATAATTTTATACCATAAGCATCAAGACTCACGATAGTGAGTCGCGAGGCCAAGAAGAAGCACAGCAACGCGACCACTGAGTAAGTTATTTACACATAGCACCGCCCTCAAACTCGCAAACGCTCTAGCTAAACCGCCATTAAAGCTATCGCTTAGTTATTAACGACCCACAACGTTCTTACTATATAGAATCAATAAACCGAGAATGGAGGAAATAGGCGCCACCATTACTAAGTACCAGTCATTGTGAGTTTTATGGCGCCCGTTGTGAAACTACGCACGACGAACCATCCTTTCCCACCCAATTCGCCCGTTTACTAGACAATTAGTACCTTCATTGTTTGAAGAATCAATATCCCAAACTTCGTAGAAATCTATTCAGCCATTCTTCCGATACAGACTTATAAATGCCTTCCTGTGACCACAAAAATTTTTACGCGGCAGTCGTTTTTTTCTTTCTTTATTTCATCACACACTTTTTTCGGGGGCTTGCGGGAGCTTTCGTGAACCCCGGAAGTTTTTTTCAAACTCCCTTTTTATACATTCACTTGTTTATCTAATAACTCACTCATTTCTTCATGGATTTCAGCCAAATTTGTATCACCACTTCTCCTATGTATGCTCTACCTGTCATACTATTATCAGTCTGAAGTAAACACTTGAATGTATTTGAGAAGGACTATTACACTACAGGTTGATAGTTGTCATAACTTGGACCCCCTTCGAATGATTTGCATAAACTTTCAGATACACAATCTATATTGATGTATCACTCTGTAATGGAAGTTAAAAAAAAATCTCGGGCTTGAGTTTTTCAAAATTAAGCTTCAAAGTTTAGTTTGCAATATTGTGTGCTAGACAAGTTATGCCCATGCAGTACTTCTCTGCTGCTTGCTAGTAATAACATGTATTTATACTTCCAAAAAAGTAGTGATATGCTAAACAAAAACACCTTGGGTATAAAAAAAGTGCGAGGCCAATCAGAAGCAGCATTGCAAATAGGTATGTACAACCAAAAACTTTGATATCAGTTGAGGCCAAGAAATTACTTATCAAAAATCTACTTGAATGACACAATAGTTTATAGCATATTGTCACAACTATGATTGACTTTGTCACTTGGCCACCTTTTTCACACCATCATTATTAATAAAGGTGGCTAAGTGACAAAGTCAATCATAGTTGTGACAATATGCTATAAACTATTGTGTCATTCAAGTAGATTTTTGATAAGTAATTTCTTGGCCTCAACTGATATCAAAGTTTTTGGTCGTACATACCTATTTGCAATGCTGCTTCTGATTGGCCTCACACTTTTTTTACACCCAAGGTGTTTTTGTTTAGCATACATGTAACAAACACTATTAAAAATTTAAAATTTAAAAAAGTGAGTAGGGATTGCTTTTGCAATGCTAGCTAAGAAAGGTAAGGAAACAAGGGAAAAGATTCTCAAGTGGCATGAGGGAACACTAAAGATTCTACCATGAGATAATTTATAAAAGTTTAATTCCTACATTTGGCTTATGAGCCGAGCCAAAGTAGGGATTAAACTTTTATAAATTATCTCATGCTAGAATCTTTAGTGTTCTCTCATGCCACTTGAGAATCTTTTCCCTTGTTTCCTTACTTTTTTTTAGCTAGCATTGCAAGAGCAATCCCTACTCACTTTTTTAAATTTTAAATTTTTAAATATTCCGAGTTTGTTTGCTTTTTATAGCATACTTGCAAAAGTAATCGCCTTCCAGGCGCCAAAACATTACTTAATTGTTTTTACAGGCGCATGTTAACAACAGCGTTAACATGGCGGAGCAGCTGCATTGTAGTAAAATACATTCGAAAAACATCGAAAATATGTTGTCTAAGTTATATGTAATAGTTGTAACATGGGCACGAGGGATTTGCCTGATATGTATGCCCAAAGCCCGAGGGCTGAGGGCTGAGGGCATACATATCAGGTAAATCATGAGTGCACATGTTACAAGTAATATGTAACACTTCCAGCACTCTAAAAATTTGCCCAAACTTGACGTCGATATTTCCGCCTCTTTATATAGTAACGGATATTCGTTGTGATTGTGGGACTCTATTTCATCATTGTCATGACGTTCTTGCATGGTAGTGCTGGTAATTGTGGGTTTACCACAACTTTTTATAAAGCTGCAGGACTTATAAATGGGCAAAAATCGCGTTTAATCGCTGATAAACTACGTAATGGTGAGTGTGTTACAAATAGAGTAGATTAATGTAGATACATTAAGTCACACAGTAAATAGATTATTTTTATCACGTGAGAAACTCACCTCAAATGGCGTTTTTGGGCTTATATCGGCTTCTAAACTTCCATGGATACGAAAAACAAACACTTTAAGACTAGTAACAAAGTATATATTTCAACTACAAATAAAGATTAATTTAGAAAACTAAAAGCCACAATCGATATTACATTTATGCGCCTATATAAAGAGCTCTAGTGATGCACCAACTTATCGATCAAAGGGTAGATCAAAGAGTTCAAAGGAAAGATTTTCCCGGGATACATCTAGATGTATCCCGGGAAAATCTTTCCTTTGAATTCTTTGATCTGCCTTTTGATCATGTACACTGGTGTACACTAGATGTGAAGGAGAATAGGGATACATGGCTTATGTATCCCTGTAGATTCCTTTGATCTGAGGTGTGAAAGTGTTACATATTGGCATGTACTCTATTTAATGGCGGGCGTGTTACTAATTATGTCACGTGTGTAAGTGGCTGTTTTGGTGATGTAAAAGCAGAAGGTGCAAGTTTATCGACACCTTCTTTCATAATTTTCTCACCTTTCTACAAACTAAACAAAGTTCTAGCCTTCTGTGACAAACCCAATAATTACATAACCAATTATAAAGGATAATAATCTCATAAATAAATAAATAAATAATTAATTAATTACTTAATTAATTCATAATCAAAAACTACAAGGAGTATCTTTATGGGAATACCACCAAATGAAAGGTCTTGTTGAAAGAGGAAATCGATACAATGGATTTGGCAAAGGACGCTTTGACTACTGAGATATTTCAGTTTGTTCAAAAATGACGCCATTTTGCCTTCATTTTGAAAACGAAATGAATACAAGAGCCTGTAATTATCAAAGCGTTTAAGCAACAGCATTGAAATTTAGATTACACAAATCGCTGTTTTATAAGGAATACAATGATTTTTGTTTCAGCTTTATAAGAGCTGGCATATAGAAGTTATGGCCTATTTTCTACTGACATGCAAAAGTATGCTAAATCGCTGTTAGTGCCATGATTACATGCAATTACAAATGGCCTCATAAAAACCACTGTGTTGCCTCTATGAAGCTCAAATGAAACTTAAAGGATTCATTATGCTTCAGAGATTCGATTTATGTAGATTTCAAGCTATACAAACCTTCACTCTTGCAACTGAGGCCTCCTCTAAATGGAATTCACGAATGAAAATGCAAAAAGCTCATGGCTGCCAAGAAGAAGCCTCCTTTTACTGTTTTACAAGAGTATGTAACTGTCGAAGTATTAAACATACAACCACTTAATATAGCTTAAAAGAATCGCTGTTCTATATGGAATAGATTAATGTTTGTTTAAAATTTGTAGAAGCTAGCATGCTGAAGTTATGGCCTACTTTCTACTGACATGCAAATTTTCTGTTGACGCCATATAAAGAAAATGTTTACAACCACTAAGAAAAACACACGTATCAAACAACTCGCGTGTCCTATAGCTTTACAGTATGGCTTAAAAGATTCGCCTTGCTCTACTGAATGAATTGATGTGTGTTACAAATGCACCAGCAATTTCTTTAAATAGTATGGAGCCATTTCATCGACTATGCGTGCCATCAAAAAGCTCTAAAAAGCCGACTCAAACGCAAGTACTAATGCTTGCCTACTTAAGCATATGGTTTATAAAACAAAGCGTTTCAGTATAAAAAAGGATATGTTTTTACCTGTAAACACAGCTTAAACAGACGTTTTGATTTGTCTCCAAGTGTATGAATAAACGGAATTCCGTGTTACGTGTGTTGCTAACATGCATACGTTAGTACTGAGATGAGAGGACCCGTTTTAGGATCTGGAAATTCGTTCTCAAACTTCTGAGTTCACTTTGTGTGTAGCTTGATGGGATATTAAAAGATTCAGTTTTGAAGTAAGTCTTAGGTTGGAATTGACTGCTCCATTAGATGGTTTCAATTTTGTGTACTTGAAGATGTTGTGTCTTCATCTATGATCAAGAGATGTGTTTTCCTTCAACGTAACTTACATTTTGCATATATAGATTATCTACTCAACTGGGTTCCCTGGTAATTTGAGCTATCACACATCAGTTACCCAATGTGTGACATTGGATGAAGCAGCTTGGTATCTTCCCTCTTGCATGCATGGTTATATCTTGGTGTTTGTATATGGTTATGCTAAACAAAAACACCTTGGGTGTAAAAAAAGTGCGAGGCCAATTAGAAGCAGCATTGCAAACAGGTGCGACCAAAAACTTTGATATCAGTTGAGGCCAAGAAGTTACTTATCAAAAATCTTTTTTAACTACTTGAATGACATACAATAGTTTATAGCATATCTTCACAACTATGATTGGCTTTGTCACTTGGCCACCTTTATTAATAATGATGGTGTGAAAAAGGTGGCCAAGTGACAAAGCCAATCATAGTTGTGAAGATATGCTATAAACTATTGTATGTCATTCAAGTAGTTAAAAAAGATTTTTGATAAGTAACTTCTTGGCCTCAACTGATATCAAAGTTTTTGGTCGCACCTGTTTGCAATGCTGCTTCTAATTGGCCTCGCACTTTTTTTACACCCAAGGTGTTTTTGTTTAGCATATCACCACTTTTTTGGAAACAGATGTTATTACTAGCAAGCAGCAGAGAAGTAGTGCATGGGCATAACTTGTACTTGCTTAGCATACAATATTGTAAATTAAACTTTGAAGCTGAATTTTGAAAAATTCAAGCCTACAATTTTTTTTTAACTTTCATTACAGAGTGATACATTAATATAGATTGTGTATCTGAAAGTTTATGCAAATCATTTCAAGGGGGTCCAAGTTATGGAAACTATCAACCTGCAGTGTAATAGCCTTTCTCAAATACATTCAAGTGTTTACTTCAGACTGAAAGTAGTATGACAGGTAGAGCATACATGGGAGAAGTGCTGATACAAATTTGGCTGAAATCCATGAAGAAATGAGTGAGTTATTAGACAAACAAGTGAATGTACAAAAAGAGAGTTTGAAAAAAACTTCCGGGATTCACGCAAACTCCCGCAAGCCCACGAAAAAAGTGTGCGATGAAAATGAAAGAAAGTAGAAGAAAAAATAAAAACGACTGCCGCGTCAAAAATATTTTTGTGAAAGGAAGGACTTTGTAAGGCCGTATCTGAAGACTGGCTGAGCCGATTTCGATGTACTTCGGGTTATTGATTCTTCAAACAATGATGGTACTAATTCTCTAATTAACGAGCGAAAAGGGGCGGGGCAGATGGTTCGTCGTGCGTTGTCGCAAAACGAGCGCCATAAAACTCGCAATGGCTGATACTCAGGAATGGAGGCACCTATTCACTTCATTGTTGGTATATTGATTCTATATAGTAAGAACGTACTAGGTCTGTAATAACTAAGCGGTAGCTTTTATGGCGGCTTAGTTACAGCGTCTGCGAATTTTTGAGCGGTGCTACCTGTAAATAACTCACTCATTCGTCGCGTACTGCTGCTTCTTCTTGGCCTCGCGACTCACTATCGTGAGTCTTATGTAGTCCGCAGGCTTGTAATAATAATAATAATAATTATCAATTACCAACCAAGTACTAAGAATAATAAAAATTGCGGTTAAAAGTGACGTCAAAAATGGGCGTATATAAGTCTTAGGTAATTAAGTATTAGGTAATTAAGTCTTTGGTAATTAAGTATTAGGTAATTAAGTCTTAGGTAATTAAGTATTAGGTAATTTATAAAAAACAGCGAAACTACACACTCTAGATGCATATACTAACCTTTAATCGGGTCCTTATTCAATGGCGTTCATTTAATATATAGGGTTTTCCTCAACTCCCTCTCTTTGTAAAATCGCTAAAATTCTAATAAACGCCTATTCCAAGTGACCATGTGGAGTTTCGGATAACTCCGTATAATATCAGCGTGACGTGAGTGAACCACTACTGAGATATTTCAGTTTGTTCAAAAATGACGCCATTTTGCCTTCATTTTGAAACGAAATGAATCCAAGAGCGTGTAATTATCAAAGCATTTAAGCAACAGTATTGTAATTTGGATTACACAAATCGCTGTTTTATAAGGAATACAATGATTTTTGTTTCAGCTTTATACGAGCTGGCATATAGAAGTTATGGCCTATTTTCTACTGACATGCAAAAGTATGCTAAATCGCTGTTAGTGCCATGATTACATGCAATTACAAATGGCCTCATAAAAACCACTGTGTTGCCTCTATGAAGCTCAAATAGAGTTTAAAGGATTCATTATGCTTCAGCGAATCGATTTATGAGATTTCAAGCTAAACAAATCTTCACTCTTGCAACTGAGGCCTCCTCTAAATGGAATTCACGAATGAAAATGCGAAAAGCTCATGGCTGCCAAGAAGAAGCCTCCTTTTACTGTTTTACAAGAGTACGTAACTGTCGAAGTATTAAACATACAACCACTTAATATGGCTTAAAAGAATCGCTGTTCTATATGGAATAGATTAATGTTTGTTTAAAATTTGTAGAAGCTAGCATGCTGTAGTTATGGCCTACTTTCTACTGACATGCAAATTTTATGTTTACGCCATATAAAGAAAATGTTTACAACCACTAAGAAAAACACACGTAGCAAACAACCCGCGTGTCCTATAGCTTTACAGTATGGCTTAAAAGATTCGCCTTGCTCTACTGAATGAATTGATGTGTGTTATAAATGCACCAGCAATTTCTTTAAATAGTATGGAGCCATTTCATCGACTATGCGTGCCATCAAAAAGCTCTAAAAAGCCGACTCAAACGCAAGTACTAATGCTTGCCTACTTAAGCATATGGTTTATAAAACAAAGCGTTTCTGTATAAAAACGAAATGTTTTTACCTGTAAACACAGCTTAAACAGACGTTTTGATTCGTCTCCAAGTGTATGAATAAACGGAATTCCGTGTTACGTGTGTTGCTAACACGCGTACGTTAGTACTGAGATGCGAGGACCCGTTTTAGGACCTGGAAATAACTTCTGAGTTCACTTTATGTGTAGCTTGATGGGATATTAAAAGATTCAGTTTTGAAGTAAGTCTTAAGCTATATAGGTTGGAATTGACTGCTCTATTAGATGGTTTCAATTTTGTGTACTTGAAGATGTTGTGTCTTCATCTATGATCGAGAGATGTGTTTTCCTTCAAAGTACTGTAACTTACATTTTGCATATATAGATTATCTACTCAACTGGGTTCCCTGGTAATTTGAGAACAATCCTATCACACATCAGTTATCCAATGTGTGATATTGGATGAAGCAGCTAGGCATCTTTCCCTCTTGCATGCATGGTTATATCTTGGTGTTTGTATGTGGTTATGTAGTCCGCAGGATAATAATAATAATAATAATAATAATAAGAAAAAGGAAGATAGTCAGGGATGAAAAGAAACACTAAGGTGCAGTGGATGAATCTTCAGCGGAACAGCAATTTTGTAAATCGGACACGATTTCCTTTGTTGTGTGAAAAATCTGGAGCCAAAATCCTAGTGCTAGTGGGTCTTACGGCAGGCAGGCAGGCAGATGAAATTCTGGTAGATTTCAAAATTTTCAAATCTCTCTACTGATCGTATTGTTAGGTTTTTCATGGAGTTTAACGAAGGTACAGTTTTGTTATAGTGTTACAAACAGATTTTAGTCGGTTTTTTCGTGAAAAGTATATTGTGAGGCAAGTTATGGAGGCGCATGAAAGTTGGGCACCATGTTTTGTGTCGATCCCTACTATTAAGTACTACCGTACTTAATGATTAACTACGTACACATACAATACATATACAATACACTACAGTGAAAAAATCAAAAAAGACACAATTTACTAGGGATCAAACAAATATGCATTTGATTATTTGGCGAATATTTGAATATACGAATACAGTTTTATATTTGAATATTTGTTTCAAAGGCAATCAATATGTAGAATACATAAAAATCACTTTAAATGCTTGAACCTACGTACATCAGTATCAGTAATCAAATCATTTTAATTCGCTGATGTATAGTATGTATATTATAAACATCCCAGTAACTTGACTGGTTCATTATGATACCTTATACATTCTAAAGAATATTCGAATATTTGGTAGTTGTCACAAAAGAATATTAATCACTATTCATTTGAGCCCTAGCTACACTTTACATATAACTGATGCTGATAACCATTAATTGACTAAAAATGTTACATTTTATATGTCAGCCACCATTATTAAATATTCAAAATTTCTGTTATGTGCTACAGGCACCTACTTAATTGTTTGTTTACAGGTGCTTGTTAACAATCAAGACTCACAAGGCCAAGAAGAAGCGCAGCAACGCGACCACTGAGTGAGTTATTTACACGTAGCACCGCCCTCTTTTTATACATTCACTTGTTTGTCTAATAACTCACTCATTTCTTCATGGATTTCAGCCAAATTTGTATCAGCACTTCTCCAATGTATGCTCTACCTGTCATACTATTTTCAGTCTGAAGTAAACACTTGAATGTATTTGAGAGGGGCTATTACACTGCAGGTTGATAGTTGCCATAACTTGGACCCCCTTCATATGATTTGTTTTTTTCACATACACAATCTATATTGATGTATCACTCTGTAGTGAAAGTTTTAAAAAATTGCAGGCCTGAGTTTTTCAAAATTAAGCGTTTAATTTACAATATTGTATGCTAAGAGAGTACAAGTTATGCCCATGCAGTACTTCTCTGCTGCTTGCTAGTAATAACATCTGTTTATACTTCCAAAAAAGTAGTGATATGCTAAACAAAAACACCCTGGGTGTAAAAAAAGTGCGAGGCCAATCAGAAGCAGCATTGAAATAGAGGTGGCCAAGTGACAAAGTCAATCGTAGTTATGAAAATATGCTATAAACTATTGTATGTCATTCAAATAGTTAAAAAGATTAGGGATAAGTAATTTCTTGGCCTCAACTGATATCAAGGTTTTTGGTCATACATACCTATTTGCAATGCTGCTTCTGATTGGCCTCGCACTTTTTTACACCCAGGGTGTTTTTGTTTAGCATAGCATTTACATAGCAAAGCAGCTGTAACATATTGAGATGCATTTGCAAAGCACTGAAATCTATTTGTCTAAGTTATATATTGGCAGGGCGCATTAATAATTACATGTCGTGTCACTCGTATTTGCAAGTGGCTGTCTTTGTGTGACGTAATAAGCAGATGGTGCAAGTTTATCACTCTTGCTTAAATATAGAAAGGGAAGATAATGAAGGATGAACAGAAATACTAAGGAACAGTGGATGGATGTTCATCAGAACAACAGTTTCATAAATTGGATGCAATTACCTATGTTGTGTGAAAAATCTGGAACCATACTCCTAGGCAGGCTGGCAGTCAGACAAATTACTGGTAGATAACTTTTAAATTCTCTACAGATTGCATTGTTTAACATTACACATTCTCTTTTGATTTGTCTAAGAGAAACAAGAGTAATGAAACACCATAGTGTAGTGGATGAACCTTCATCAGATCAATAGCTCGTAAATCCGATGCGATTACCTGTGCTGTATGAAAAATCTGAAGCTATACTCCTAAGTCTTACAGTAGGCTGGCAGGTAGGCAACTGATATGTACATATGTACAAAACATACACATACGTATGTACATACGTACACATACATACGTTTACAAATGTACATACGTACACATACAAATGTACACATACGTATGTACATACATACGTACATACCTACACATACATACAATACGTACACATATGTATAAACGTAGACACATATGTACATACGTACACATACATACATATACACATGTGTACATACCTACACATATACATACGTACATATGTACACTTACATACGTACACATACAAACTTACACATACGTACAAACGTACACATACATACGTACACATACGTACATACATACATACATACATACGTACACACACGTACATACGTATACATCTACGTACCAGCTGTACCATATGTACCAGCTGTACCATATGTACCATATGTACCATGTGTACCATATGTACCATATATTAGTAGCTTTATATATGCAATGTATTATTTATTTCATATTTCTATATTATTTTGTGATTCTTATATGAAGAAATAACCGTAGTATGTATGCTTGTGGTACTTATGAAGTGTATGTTTGTGTAGTGTACGTGTGTGTAGTCCTAAATTTCCAGAGTTAAAGAGAGAGTCAATATCCCATTCCAATGATTGATAAGTAGCTATAGTTTTGAATAATCACTAAAATTTTAACCTCCATAAATTTTTAACCTCAAAGATTTTTGCCCTGTAGGAAAATAGACCAATTCAGCACAAGCCAAAAATTTGCATAACGTTAATGGATTGTGCAACATCTGATAGCTGTCAACCTATGTATGAGAACATAATTTTGTTTTACGGGTGCAAAAACTACCAAATTTCTTAGAATGAATTAATTATAGTATACTCGAGCTGCTGGTGTGTATGGGCGAGTGCTAAACAGCTCAGGCCCAATGCACACTTTCAGCATTCCCTTTATACTAGCACTTGCTGAGGTTCCATTGTGGGTTTATATTTACATTATATAACGTACATATGAACACATGCTACATCCAGAAAACAACAAATCTACATAAGGTCAGTGAAATGAATATAAGTTCGTGTTTTTATTTTCATCATGCACCATGCTATATTAGTGATTCTTGTTAGCCATTCATTTCATAATAAAAGGCATTTAATTACAGCTAACCGGCTGTACATTACTAACAAGACGGAGAGCTTTAGTTTTAAAAGTGGGTGTAGCAAAGTTTATAAAAGAAGACTGGCCTATAGTGTTACAGTAAGAATTTTTGCTTAAAACTACTTTATACTACTTCTTAAAAGTTTTATCACTAAAGTACTGGAGTATATTAGCTACATACTATTAAACGGTTTGTAGCTTAAGGTTAGCATAACATGTTATTTCTAACCAAACTGTTGATGCAATCATAAATTACCTTAAGCCGAGTAATATTAACGAAGCAGTAATTTTACCAAATTTAGCAAGTGGCTGCAAAATCGCTAAAATGTGCAAACATTAGTTATAAACACTACTCAATACTCTCTAATAGTGCAGTCATTAATGATTAGCCAGGCATAATATCTTTCTCTATTGCATAATCCCATCAGTTTTCATCTGATATATACGTATAGGAATAATAAATTTCTTTAAACATTAGCTACCAGTGGGAAATTTAGTTAAACAATAGGCACTTATCACGCTAATGTGAGCATGTATGTAGCTAAGTATAACATAGCTATGTGGAATTGTTGTACTAATTTATTTTGGGTAACTTCTGTAAAGGCTGGTTTTTGAGTGCATAAATTCAGTTGTCATGATTAATGTGACTGATATAAAATGCTACAACCTAATAAACTGACTGAACAGGATCATGGACTGTTAAAAATAATATATATATAATTGCAATAATTTGGTATGCATGTGTGTGTATGCCAAGGCAACTACAAGGCATGGCAGAGAGCCATGCAAATCTCTCTATCTAAAACATCAAACTATGGATTAATATTTTCTATTACTAATTTGCACAGCAATATACGTAATATCCAGTCAGTCAGCATTTTTATGTTTATACTGACATCTTTAAATTTAGAGTAACATAGCTACACAGCAATGGTCAGATATGATTATTGTACATTAATCATCATAATTAAGTATGACGTCTGTGCACAGAAAACAACTGAGGGGTCTGACAGGATTCTGAATCTTGTTGATGGCTGCCAAGATTCTGGAATCTGGAATCTAAACTTTCATTAATATTCTTGTATTTCTCTGTACACGTGATATGCATGACTGATCTATTAATTACTATCTTCTTACAAGTTAGAAAAAAAATTACATACATCTCTCAACATCATACTTGCTAAAGTATCATGTAGATAACACATATTGATAAAGAGTTTTATGCATTATGACATACTCTACTACAACTTACGATCATCATCCACTATGGTCACTGTAGCTTGATCAGGATTACCAGTAGTAACACCAGTGGGTAGTGAAGATGGATTAATAGTGAGTCTGAAGTTTTCATTGATTTCTAATATATCATCATCAATTATTGGAATATCAAATGGAACTCTTGTCGTTCCAGCAGGAAACGTGACAGTATATGGTCCAGAAATATAATCAACACCTCCTCCTGTAACATGTTAGTCATACCATTATGGTATTAATACGTAGTTAACAAAATACTACAGTACTCACCAATAGCTGATCCATCAGTGTTAAACACTGTTACACTAAATTCCATTGATGATGGGTTACTGAGAACTAGTACAGGTCTTGCTGGTCCAGCATTTTCATCAACACTGTATGTTTGTTGCTCAAAGCTCACAGTGATACCTAAAAATAAAGAAATACAGATAAGTCTTACCACTGTACATTCAACAAAAATAATAACTTGTTCACTATCTTTAGACCAGGTCCTCATAACTACTGCTGATAGTACATTGTAATGTGCGAGTAATAAGCCTGACGTACTACCGATACTAGAGTATTTCCAAAGAGACTTGATTGGAGTTTTACCAATATTGAATTTCTGTTGTTTTTTGAGTATTGCATCAATCCTTCGGTAAGCACCATGCTTAGATTTGAAACATTAAAATCACTGCATTTTAATTAAAGTTAAAAGCTTCACACTATTTGAAATTCAAACAGCTACCAGGTGATATTATGTATGTATGATGCATATAACGTAGGTTGAATTAATCCCTAGAATTATGTTAGTACATACGTAGCTGGAGTAGTCTCATCAAACTAACGCAAGTGGTTAATTGATTAGAGGTTACTAGTACCTGCTGTAATTCAGTATGAAAAGCTAAACTGGCTTGTCTATAAAATAACGAGATGGAGAATGCACCTAAGATTTAGAGACACCAAAGTCCTTACACTGAGAACTGGATGCTCAAAGTGTTCCTGTCGTGATTACCTAGTGAGGAGTATACTCAAACACTTGGGGATGGAGTGCAATTAATGCGAGCATTCACTTGAACATAAAGTACTTGATGTTTATAAGAAGGGTACATGCAGTTAGGTTATAAACTACTCATAAGTGTGAATGCATGGATACTTAAAAGTGTCATATACCTTAAGTTTATACCATACTGTAGTCCTATTTTAGTTAAACTAAGCAGAATAACATTAAATAAAAAGTAGTAAGGATTGATCTGCAAAGAAAGTAAGTTAACAAGGATCCTCCTACTGCTTAAAAATTCCTACAGCAATGAACAAAATAGGGATTAAAGTTTTACAATATCACCCGTCAGAAGAAGATCCTTGTTTTCTTACATACTTTTAGCAAATCTTTTGAATGGTACTGTAGGCCTGGTTTCTTAAGATTGCTTTTATCCACAGTGTGTATGTATTGTGTACATGTGTCTGGTCCCTAAAGGATCATTGACAAGTATAACCTATGTAGCTACGTATGTTGTAGAATTGTTGTACCAATTTATTTGAGTAAGTTCTTTAAAGGCTGGTTTTTGAGTGCATAAATTCAGTTGTCATGATTAATATGACTGATATAAAATACAACCTAATAAACTGATTGAATAGGATCATTGACTATTGCAATAACTTGGTGTGCATGTGTGTGTATGCCAACTACAAGGCAGAGAGCCATACAAATCTCTCTATCTAAAACACCAACTGTAGTCTATTACTAAATTGCACAGCAATAGAATGTCCAGTCAGTCAGCACATTTATCAAACACTATTAACACTATTAACACTATTAACACTATTAACACTATTAACACTATTGACACTATTAACTATCAAACATTTAGAGTAACTGTCACGGATCATGCGAGTGAGAACTAGAACCTCTGACGTAACGTAGTTTAAATATAGATTTATTCTAATTAAGAGAACAATTTGAGATTGTAGGTGTAAGCACGTGTAGCAACATTTGAACTAGCAGTAGTAATAAATAAGTTTGGAATCAGTAAAACGTTGTCGCCGTCGCGATAGTAACATACGCAGCAATGGTCAGATAAGATCATTGTACATCATTAAGTATTTAAGTGATATAACTGTGCACAGAAAATGACTGAATATATTGATCTCTGCTTACCATCATCATCCACTATGGTCACTATAGCTTGATCAGGGCTACCAACAGTAACACCAGTGGGTGGTAGTGAGTTTGGATCAATAGTGAGCATAAAGGTCTCACTGCCTTCCAATATACCATCATCATTTATTGGAATATCAAATGGAACACTTGTCACTCCAGCAGGAAATGTGACAGTGTATGGTCCAGAAATATAATCAACACCTCCTCCTGTAACATGTTAGTCATACCATTATACATAAAAGTAGTAATTAACAGCAGGGATTAATATGAAAGGCATGGTGTCCAAATTTTACATGTCTCCATAACATGCCTTACAATAAGCTTTACCTTAGAAAACTGACTGAAATGCATTGGTAACACTGTAATAACACTGCACCTATGTCACATGCTGTAAAAATGCTACTGATGTAATATATATATAGTCTGTAGAGAATTTAAATTTTCAAATCTGCTAGTATTTGTCTGACTGCCGGCCTGTTGATCTGCCAGACTCTGCCTAGCAACATAATTAAAATATGTAGTGAATATACATAAGTCGCATTCTTACTAGTTATTTTAGGTTGTTTACTTTTTGATACGCACTCAGCCGCAGTAGCCTAGCAATTAACATGTCTGGGAAAGCTGCATTCGAAGTGCAAATTATTTCACGTAATTCAACACACACGATAGATTATTGCTCCTGTGCTCACAGCCACCATGACACGCACCCAGTTAATGCACGCACCCAGTACTATTGTACTATTTAATTGTTGTACTATTTAATTGTAGAAGATAGAATAAAAGATCTCCGACCGTAGTCGATTGTTAATGCTTGTGCTTCGAACGATTAAAACAAGGCAAAACCCAATAAATCCTTCAATCTGCAACACAAAGTAAAGCCACAGTAGATTACATCACTAAAAATCTTCAATTAGATTGATGCTGCTTCTGTAGCAACAACTGCACCAGTGATAATTAGGAAACTGACCAGATGCTAACAAAAATTAATGAAACGAAGAAAAAGATTATCTCGTGCTGAATGATCTTATTTCTTGTCTCGATCCTTTCTGTAACACGAGAGATGGATCCCTACTCAATTTTAATGTTTAATATAATAGAGTAGCTACTCACCAGTAGCTGATCCATCAATGTTAGTCACTTGTACAGTAATATTCATTGATGATGGGTTACTGAAAACTAGTACAGGTTGTACTGGTCCAGCATCTTCATCAACACTGTATGTTGGTTGTTCAAACATCACAGTGAAAGCTGTGGAAGAAATTTACATCAAAAATTAAGAATATCAATTAATATGTATGCAGTGAATGCAAGACATACGGTAGACAGAAATTTTCAAGTAGATTAATTCATAAAAATACATTTTCCAAAATTTAGGCACTCTTCCAATACATCTCTGTTCTACTAGAGAAATGGTTATTTTATCATCTCAAAAATAATTACATTGAGGAATAGATAAGGGTTAGGTATAGCGGGACAATTGAAAAGTCACGTGGGAAAGTACTCATCACTAAGGAACACATAAGAACATAGTTATATTAGATATTCTACAAATGAATGTTCAAATACATTATGGTCTTCTAAGACAGCATGAAATGTCAAGTAGAGCCATGGACATACATTCACAATGGTATCATAAAAAGGTTCTCAAAGTGACGGTGACTGACTATGGGAACTAGCTGGACATTAGTAAAAATGGAAGGTTGCACACCCACCTATATAAGCCTTGGTGGCTTTGACTCAGCTTAGCAGTCAGTGTCGACACCCAGGCCATGGGTCAGATAGGATTAGGTGTGGAATAAACTGTTCATTTACACTTTTAGGCCTTGCTTGATACGTCAAATTCCCTTTATATGGCTGAAAGCCATTTAAGTGCAAACCAACATTACATCAAACATTACAAGCATTACATAAAACTCGTGGAGTGCTAATCATAGCATGCGAACTATTAATAGGCATGTATATACCATTCAAGTGCTAACCATAATTTATTAACCACAATGTGTGAATACAACTTTCTAATCAAAGCCTAGCGTTTCTATTTGTAAGCAATAGTAAAGCTGATCATTTGATGTTAGGATTACATATAGCACTGAATGGCTAGATAGATACATTGAAGTATATAGTATCAGCTGCCTTGCCACCAGCAGCTGCCCTATAGCCAGCTACATAATTTTCTACAATATAAAGATAGATGACTATTAGATGTTGTTTATAAAAGATATAAGATCTTCCTTTACACTTTGTCAAAAGCCACAGGGCCTCACTATTTACTTTTCTTTATAATAGCCGATACCACCCGTGACTTGCTTATTATGCATGCTTGTGATACCTTTTGTGATGAATTGATATTATTACATATGTTATTTCAATCCGCTGTAATTACTTTACTTTACTGTAATTAATATCCGACTAGTTTTCATGAAATACGTACCGGTAAAATTTTTTAAGACCATCATGTAGATAGCTGCACTGTTGCTTGTACACTGAGACTGAACTGTACATGTTTTACAATGTCAAATTGCATGTGAAGGTCATCAGTGGTAGCTAAGTGTATACATGCATCTACCAAAGCACCAGACTTGCCCCTCAATGCCGTGCATTTCCCCTAGTTTATGGTATGTGTGGTGGGTTATCCTTACACCACAGACTAATTAGTAGGTGGTACTTTTGGTTTAGTCAAATTGTGCTTTAGCAGCTATATATATGACAACTATGGTAACCAGTTATACATTGTAACATGCAGAGCTACAGTATGTAGCATGTAAGCTCTGTGACATATCTGTACAAAATCCAATTTACAAATCATGAGTTAACCGAAATTATTTACAGAGTTATGACAGATATGCAACAGATCTGTGACAACTCTGTTGGTCTGCCCTAGGTCTGTTAAAGCTCTGTAACAGACATGTAACAGATATAACAAGTCTGTAACAGATCTGTAACAGACTTGTCTGTTGTGTATGGGAATGGCATCTAAATTGGAAGGTGTTTATGAATTGATCCATATTTGGGCATGCAAAAATAGGCAATGATAGCTAGGACACCTCACATGAACCTGCACTATAGCCAGAGAATCATGACTTGTATGGTTTAAACATCCCAGTAGGCAGCTAGAGAAGCTACAACTATTCATCTGCAAGTATTTGACACATGTCTAGAATGCCCTTAGCATGTATTTTCCCACCATTGGGTGGATTTAGCCAATCAGAGAGGACCTCTTGTCCATGTTGTAAGAATGAAAATTTTTCCAAATGGCCACTCTATCAGGTACTGTACTTGATAATGGTACCACGGAATGATGTTTTTACAACAAATAATTACGTATGTCAGTATTTCAGTAAACAAGGTCATATAAACTTAACAAATCCATAATTATCAAAATATTTATCACTGAACTGCTCTGAAGTGACTTGTTACAAATTTAATCTCTGAAGTTGCCATGAAATTTTATTATCAATTATGTAAGGAACCAAAAAGGAATTTCTTTCTATCAATTTAGTTTGTACAATGTGTTTCATTGCTGGATAGCGTAATAACAGACAATGTAGCTACAGTGTAGCCATTTTAAAAAGTTGAGATCTCTGTAAAAAGTATGGGGCACTAGCTACATGTACAAGATCTACTTAATAAAAACTAATAAGAGTCAACCAACTATGAGCAAGGCACTATATTTTCTACTTGACAAGTACTGTAACATAATGTGTATTTATATGCAGTAAATTTCAAAAGTATTAAAACTTACGATCATCATCTATTATAGTTACTTCAGCTGATCCAGGAGTACCAACAGAACCACCAGTGGGTAGAGAGGTTGGATCAATAGTGAGCATAAAGTTCTCATCACCGTGACCTTCATACATACCATCATCATTTATTGTAATATCAAATAGAACTCTAGTTGTTCCAGCAGGAAATGTGACAGTGTATGGTCCAGAAATATAATCAACACCTCCTCCTGTAACGTGTTATCATAAAACTTAAGTATATATAAAGCAGTACTTAAAAATAGAGATTGATATGAAAAATGTGGTGATAAAAAGTAAACAAACTAGACTTAACATTAAAAATTTAAAAGTACAAGTAGGGAAAGCCCCATGAAATAAAATCCTTCAATTTGATTTGTGCCGCAACACAAACTGAAGGTATATCACTAAAAATCTATACCAGTGATATATAGGAAACAGCCCCATGATCTGTGTTAGAGGAATACACCAGACTAACAAAAAGTAAGGAAACGAATCTCGTGCTATAATCTTCACTGTTCCTGAGCATTTTGACATGATATTTCTTGTCTCTCATTTTGTAGCATTGAGAGCTGAATTCCTCTAAATCTTGAATATCTACAAATACTACAGTACTCACCCATAGCTGTTCCATTAGTGTCAGTCACTTGTACTGTAAATTCCATTGATGATGGGTTACTGAGAACTAGTACAGGTTGTGCTGGTCCAGCATTTTCATTAACACTGTATGTTCGTTGTTCAAACATCACAGTGAAAGCTGTGGAAGAAATTTATATCACATTAAGAATATCAATATATCAATATGTATTCAGTGAGTGTGAGACAGAAATTTTCAAGTACAGTATAGAACAGATTTATAAAAATACAATGTCCAAAAATTACACACTTTTCAAATACAGTAGGTGCCAAAAAAATATACATAGCATAGTCATAATTACGAGTGTGCTACATTTTTGTTACAAATCACAATACTAATCTTACCATTTCCCTCAACGTGGCTATATCTACTCATTATTCCAACAGCAGTAATATTACAGGTAAAATACGAAGTTTAAAGTAGTGATGGGAGGTATTTCAATTACCACATAGTGAAAAGTTTTGGCGGTAAAAGTTTGGTGAAATAGTGCTTTTGAAATATTGGTGAAAAAAATTTTGGCGAATCCAAGGCTTATCTGCATATTTTAGTACACGCCAGCTATGCACTCCGTAGACTATTCTTATCAAGCCTGTAGCAAGTGCTTGAGAGTTATTAATTGGGGATCCAGCGCAATACCGTGAAATGAAGAAACCCCAGCTGGATTTCCCTAACCAAGTGCTACTAGCCTGCTACCATAATATACAGGCAAGACGAGCACCTACAATAAATGCCATATGCAAGCGCGTAAAAGTATTATTTCGCTACGTGTTTACTTAGTGATTGTTTGATGGGATTCAACCACTCAGTGTTGCATTAATAATTGTATAAGTCATCATTCAAAAGCTGACACTTTATTTCATAAGGTACCTTGTAGCTATGTAGATATTTACGTAACTTATGAGTACGTTCCATGACACAAATTGTATGATCACATGATTGGCAAATATTTTTTGGCAAATTGATTGCAATTCACCAAAGTCGCCCAACATTTTACCACCAAAGTTTTTTACTGTACGGTATTCAGTTATTCAATATGGGTATGGTATGAGTCCATACCTAACATGATTTTGAAACTGCAATACGTGACAATCAACCATATGCCAGTGCACTAATTTGTTTTACCTTATCCTCTATTTTCCTCTTAGTCAAGAGGACAAGTTTTCTGGTTTTACAGACATTTTTCTAAAAACTGTCATTACCAAACAAAGCAAGCTATCAAAAATCAGTAAGCACAGGATTGTAACATATTTATTACAGGTTATTGTATCAAAATTAAGGCAAAAGGTATTCAAAATTCCTTTATGCGAACTGTTCTGAGTAGTCTTCTGAGCCATCTTGATTTGTAAAAATAGTGTATTATTAGCATAACTATAGCGTGAAGTGTAATTGAGCAGAAAATACAGAATGCTAGTTGTAGCAACATGTACAGTATTTTTAAAGAAACGAAAAGTATACCTTTTTTCCCATAAAATTAGGCACTCCGGTTTGCTTGAGAGGGTAGAGAAAAGAGAATTTTAGTAAAAACTGCTTATTTTTGAAAATACAAGGATTTTAGTTTTCATGGTGAATAATAGAGTAGCTGTTGAAGCTTACAGAATGCAAATCTTATAGAACTGAAGAGATTAATGAATATCTAATTGTGCCGACATGGTTGATTTTCACAGACTTGATCACATATAGTTTTCATTATTATAACATATGTAGTTATGCAACTGAGTAAACTCATATTATTATGTAGTGTAGGATCATAATAATATTGGGTGTGTAAAAATACTTATGCATACTGCAAACTTTTAAGACAGACTACTAGCACAAAATTGTATGATAGTGATGAGCAGCTGTACGTATATTGAAATAGTTACTAAAGCTATTTCAATGTATGCAATTTCATTACTAGAGTTGGGAAGTATTAGCTACCAAATTACTTACTTGGTACCATATGAGTAATTGCAATGCTCAACAAAAACACCCTGGGTGTAAAAAAAGTGCGAGACCAATCAGAAGCAGCATTGCAAATATATAGGTATGTACGACCAAAAACTTTGATATCAGTTGAGGCCAAGAAGTTACTTATCAAAAATCTACTTGAATGACACAATAGCTTATAGCATATTGTCACAACTATGATTGACTTTGTCACTTGGCCATCTTTATTAATAATGATGGTGTGAAAAAGGTGGCCAAGTGACAAAGTCAATCATAGTTGTGACAATATGCTATAAACTGTTGTGTCATTCAAGTAGATTTTTGATAAGTAATTTCTTGGCCTCAACTGATATCAAAGTTTTTGGTTGTACATACCTATTTGCAATGCTGCTTCTGATTGGCCTCGCACTTTTTTTACACCCAGGGTGTTTTTGTTGAGCATATCACTACTTTTTTGGAAGTATGAACAGATGTTATTACTAGCAAGCAACAGAGAAGTACTGCATGGGCATAACTCGTACTTGTCTAGCATACAATATTGCAAATTAAACTTTGAAGCTTAATTTTGAAAAACTCAAGCCTGAGATTTTTTTTTAACTTTCACTACAGAGCGGTACATCAATATAGATTGTGTATCTGAAAGTTTATGCAAATCATTTGAAAGGGGTCCAAGTATCAACCTGCAGTGTAATAGTCCTTCTCAAATGCATTCAAGTGTTTACTTCAGACTGATAATAGTATGACAAGTAGAGCATACATAGGAGAAGTGCTGATACAAATTTGGCTGAAATCCATGACAAAATGAGTGAGTTATTAGACAAACAAGTGAATGTATAAAAAGGGAGTTTGCAAAAAACTTCCGGGGTTCACGAAAGCTCCCGCAAGCCCCCGAAAAAAGTGTGTGATGAAAGAAAGAAAAAAAACGACTGCCGTGTAAAAATTTTTGTGGTCACAGGAAGGCATTTATAAGGCTGTATCAGAAGAATGGCTGAATGGATTTCTACGAACTTCGGGATATTGATTCTTCAAACAATGAAGGTACTAATTGTCTAGTAAACGGGCGAATTGGGTGGGAAAGGATGGTTCGTCATGCGTAGTCGCACAATGGGCGCCATAAAACTCGCAATGGCTGGTACTTAGTAAGGGTGGCGCCTATTTCCTCCATTCTCGGTTTATTGATTCTATATAGTAAGAACGTTGTGGGTCGGTAATAACTAAGCGATAGCTTTAATGGCGGCTTAGCTAGAGCGTTTGCGAGTTTGAGGGTGGTGCTACGTGTAAATAACTCACTCAGTGGTCGCGTTGCTGTGCTTCTTCTTGGCCTCGCGACTCACTATCGTGAGTCTTGATATTATCATCTGCCATACATGATTACTGAAAATACTGGGAACATACTGTTGGTGTATATATGCATTCAGTGATGTCATAATACATCATTTTTACATAATAGTATTAATGGTTTTATTATTTACACTACAATTAACACATGCTAATGATAAATTACAACTTACGATCATCATCAGTAATTTCAACAGTTCGTCTAGCAGTAATTG
Organism: Spongia lamella; assembly: GCA_963930835.1. Lineage (NCBI taxonomy): Eukaryota > Metazoa > Porifera > Demospongiae > Dictyoceratida > Spongiidae > Spongia > Spongia lamella. The sequence goes on along the minus strand of OZ005751.1, from coordinate 9,893,038 downwards.
GATCACAGCCATCTATTATACCAGCTCTAACAGCTGCTTCAGGAACACTGAGCTCTAATTGAAAGCTTTCATCAAGCTCAAACATAGTATCATTAACGATGGGAATATTCACAGATTGTCTTGTTGATCCAGCAGGAAAAGTCACTGTATAATTTTGAGATGGTCCAAAATCTCCACCAGCTATAAATGAGTGACTTAATAGAATTGTTAATGTACAGACTAAGTTTCACAAACCTCTAGCAGTCATGGGTGTTGCTATTACAAAAACACTGACTTGTTCACCAACTGCTTCACTGAGTACTAAAACTACTACCAATGGGCCTGCACTCTCTGATACTTGTATAGAAACTCCTGATCCACCAGTTGACTCAAATGAGACCACAGCTACAGACAATGACATGACTCATGATCAACATGGCTAGTAATTTGGTAACCATGGTACTAACTGTACATCACAAGTGAGAAAGTGTTACTAGTGGTAATTTATAAGTACAAATGTGACCAGGCCTGTGAAAATCAACCATGTGAGTGCAAATTACACCTAGTTAGATATTCATGAATATCTTCAGTTCTATAAGGAGTATTTTTATTCTGTAAGCTTTAAAAGATCCCCCATTAAATTCTGCATTTGTGGTAAAACGTGTAGCTTGTTAGTATAAATAGAGCATACGTAAGTTATGGTAAGATATATTTGAAAAAACTAGGCGATTTTTGTGTGACTAGGTGGTTGATTTTTGCAGACCTGGTCACAAATATACATACACTGTAACTATGACAATAGGTAATGAATAATAGTGAAGGCCAACAGCTGCTGTAACAGCTGCTGGTACATCTGTAACCACTAAATGACCACAACCTTGTGTCCATGAGAACAAAAGTTTCTAACAAAGACAAAATCATGTAATAGATACACTGACAGTTACATACAATATAGCAGATGCTCACAACTTACAAAGAGCAACAGGATCAAGACCTGTTCCTCCAATACAACCCCATGACTGTTGGTTACTAAATCCATACAATGTTACTGATAGAGCTGCATTTGGGTCTTGATGTCTTATCACTTGAGCTCCTTCATCAAGTAGTAACTGTGCCCCATAGCCCCATATGCTGTCATCTGCTCTCCTGATTGGCCTAAACTCTGAAGCATTAATTGTATTGTTATTAACTGTTATTAAACTAGCATTAAAATACTCAGCTGGTACTGCAATGTTAGTATAGTTAACATATGCAACTCGTCCTGTAACAGTGCCTTCAATTATTTCATTAAAAGGAGCTGTAATTACAACATAACTGTTACGATATTGTTCACAAGATGGTACTGACAACATAAATGGATCAGACATTATATTATTATCAGTTGTAAAGCTTCTGCTAAATTGAAATACTGCAATTGGATTATTAGACTGTATCAAAGCAAAGTCAGCAATAGCCCCTGTGGCATTTAGTGAATCACCCCCCAACTCTCTAAATCCATTACGATTAAGTGTAAAACTAAAACTATCACTGGTAACCATGCCACTGTTGATGTCTGTATATGTAACATTAACTGTAGTAGAGTCTTGTGAAGCAAACACTTTTAGTACATCACCACTCCTTGTTCTCAGTGGAACTGTAACTGCTTCAGTTCCCCATGTATCTATTGGTTGAAGCTGTTCAATTAGTATGTCACCAGACTCATTAGCTAATGGAATATTAGCATTCTCATGTCCAGAGAAAACAGATATTGGCTTGTTTGCTATTATACGAGTACCAGATATGTCTCCACCACGAACCTGAAGATAAAACGTCTGAAACCTCTGAATAGTTACAGTACGAAACTGAACAGAAGATCCAGGAATAAACTGGTTACCAGTCAGTGCTGGAGCAAAGGGATGACTGATGCTAGTAGATGGTTCAAGGATTATCTCAGTATCATTCTCAGTTCCAATAATTAGAGCTATGCTATCTTTCGCCTGTGAAACAGTACCCGAATCTCCCAATATTGATGCCGCAATGTACTCATAAGACCTTCCTGCCGGTAGTGAAATAACTGGTAATCCTAGATAAGCATCATTGGATGCTACTTCCTCATGTTGACCAAATACAACAACCCTTCTGTCATCTTCTGCTTTAATACGAATTCCTTTAAACCGTGTATCTTCATCGGTATCTTCAGATGAGTCAAACACAATAAATCCAAGAGGTATGTAAACATATGTTATTTCTCCAGGAGTTGCTACTCCACTAGCAAGATGTCCAAAGATAGTGGAGACGTTAAAGTTGACTGGTGTAGACTCTTTAGTTGTGATCCAAAGAACTGGAGGTATCACCTCAGGCTCATCAGTTAAACCAAATCGATTTCTGAAAAATCCAACAAAAAACTCATTTCCTTCATTAGTTTGGTCTACAGAATAGAACACAACAATAATATATATATAGGATACAGATAATGAAAATACATTATGCTATAATTATTATGTAGCTAGCAAGTATGATAATGGTTATTTCCTGCAACAAATGAACTAAAATGAATTCCTAAAAAATTCCTAATAACTTTCAGTTGTACAGTCCCTTCAAGCAATTATGTACTCTTGCTTCAAGCGATCTTCAATTGACACCATAAAACACAAATACGTATGTACACATAGACCTTAGACAAGTGAGAATTATGGAAATAACACCACACAAAACATCATGGTCAGTGCATGATAGTACACGCTATACGTACATAGAGTGTGTGTGTGTGTGTGTGTGTGTGTGTGTGTGTGTGTGTGTGTGTGTGTGTGTGTGTGTGTGTGTGTGTGTGTGTGTGTGTGTGTGTGTGTGTGTGTGTGTGTGTGTGTGTGTGTGTGTGTGTGTGTGTGTGTGTGTGTGTGTGTGTGTGTGTGTGTGTGTGTGTGTGTGTGTGTGTGTGTGTGTGTGTGTGTGTGTGTGTGTGTGTGTGTGTGTGTGTGTGTGTGTGTGTGTGTGTGTGTGTGTGTGTGTGTGTGTGTATCAGTTTTAGATAAAATATTCTTATGAGCTATAGCCACTAATTTTTAAACCAAGTGCATGCCTGATTTCTTGAAATTGCTTTTGTCCAGGAAGTTGGCATGTGTGCATGTGTGTCCCCGCCCCCAGGCTATTAAAAACCTTTCACGTGAAATGAAGCCGGAATAACCAATCAAACAAGTCCTACTGCTTTTCAGTTTCTTTATATGACACTTGCTATCGATATTACCGATGGGTATGGCTTGCGCGTCATGAGTTACTACCAAAGAAGAGCAAGGTAATTGTGTGTGTTAGCCTTTCATTTTGCGGTAACCAGCTGTACATTACTAACACAAGACGGAGTGCTTCAGTTTTAAAAGTGGGTGTGCCATGCGAGTGAGAAGCTTAAAAAAGAAAACTAGCTTACAGTGTTACAGTAAGAATTTTGACTTTTTTGTAAGTAAATTACACTTACAATTACAGTGAGAATTTTGGAACTTTTTAAAAGTTTTATCACTACAGTAATGGAGTATTAAAGCCAAGTTCGTATGCATTGTCATGCATTCCTTTGTGACGAGTCTTTGCCCACATGACTTACTCGTGATGTCATTAAGTAATAGTTGTAACATGGGCACGAGGGATTTGCCTGATATGTATGCCCGAAGCCCGAGGGCCGCAGGCCCGAGGGCTGAGGGCATACATATCAGGTAAATCACGAGTGCACATGTTACAAGTAATATGTAACACTTCCGGCACTCTAAAAATTTGCCCAAACTTGACATCGATATTTCCGCCTCTTTATATAGTAACGGGTACTCGTTGTGATTGTGGGACTCTATTTCATCGTTGTCATGACGTTCTTGCATGGTAGTGCTGGTAATTGTGGGTTTACCACAACTTTTTATTAAGCTGCAGGACTTATAAATGGGCAAAAATCGCGTTTAAACATTTTAAGACTAGTAACAAAGTATATATTTCAACTACAAATAAAGATTAATTCAGAAAACTAAAAGCCACAATCGATATTACATTTATGCACCTATATAAAGAGCTCTAGTGATGCACCAACTTATTGATCAAAGGGTAGATCAAAGAGTTCAAAGGAAAAAATTTCCCGGGATACATCTAGATGTATACCGGTGTACATCTAGATGTATCCCGGGAAAATCTTTCCTTTGAATTCTTTGATCTGCCTTTTGATCATGTACACTGGTGTACACTAGATGTGAAGGAGAATAGGGATACATGGCTTATGTATCCCTGTAGATTTCTTTGATCTGAGGTGTGAAAGTGTTACATGTATTAGTTATATCACAGGAGTAGGATATCTTTACTATTACACGAGTCTGAGGACGAGTGTTAATAACAAAGATTTCCTACGACTACTGTGACATAATTGGCTTATATCCCCAACAAAGCTTGATAGATATCGTATAAAGTTTTGGTATATTGTACATTTGTTTTCTTATTGTAAATTTATTTGATAATGTACGTACGTATAGTACATTTTGTCTGGTTTGGTTGGGCCGGAAAATGCCTGATGATTGACCATTATCATAAGCTCTAACAAGGTGGGATGCATTAATTATTTCAGGCTATTATTTCAAACTATTATGTACTATAATACTAATAGCTACATAGGACACATTGATTTTCAATGCAGTGTACCTCAACTCTGAGGTATGTACCATAAAGTGCACTACTAAAGCATGGCTTGGTGTGTGTGTGTGTGTGTGTGTGTATGTGCGTGCGTGCATGCGTGCGTGCGTGTGTGCGTGTGTGTGTATGCACGTATGTTGGTATATGGTAACATAGTCACATAAAACACAATATTTATACTATAACATGTATCATGGTTTATAAGGCCACTCCTTGTCTGGTTTCTGATCCTGATGACTTCCTAATAGGGATGTGGAGGTGGGTGGGTATAGCCATTATATTATTATGACATTTACAGTGATTTTTATTTAAGAAATTTACACATTATAATATTACCTTAGGCCGGATATTATTAGCGCAGACAAATTTTAGCAATTTTTCAGTTGCTTGTATTTAACGCAATTAAATTTTAGATTTTTATTTTTACATAATTAATAACCAGGGGTCAGTATTCACAAATATTGGATGGGTATAACATTGTTAATGATAACTATGACTGTAGACTGCTCTATTAGGATAAATAGAGTATTTTGATTGTTTACTATCTAAAGTATTTTGGGCGTCTGCCCCTCCACATGCAAAGTTAGGGGCGAGGCTAAGCACTCTAGCTCCATTCCCATCTTCTGCCACCAGTGCTTTATAATAGTGATTAGCACAGTTATTCAGTAAAACCCAGTAAATAAACTTTAGTGCCATTTTAATTTAGCGAATTCAAACCAATTTGCTAAAATCGCTACTAAAGTTAAGTTGCGCTAATAATGCCCGGCCTAAGGTATATAATTCCACAATTTTATAGGCATTTAGAGCATTCAGCCGGGCCGTGATACCTGTAAGAACACACAGTACTGCTAGTATTCTAATTAATACACGCCTCAAGATTCGTATATAAAAGTAGATCCTTTTTTATGAACATGATTGGTAATTGAAAATATATATGTATAACATATCCTTTTAAATACAAAGCTGTGTAGTTAAAAATGTATAAAAAATGGCAAAATAAATGACATAAGTACTGCGCATGTGCAATGCCAAAACTTGCAATTACTGTAATTTGATGCAGGCGGTGGACCAGAAACCAGACAACCACTTGGAGTAGCCTAATAGTAGGGATCGACACAAAAAACATGGTGTCTAACTTTCATCACCTCCGTAACACACCTCACAATATACTTTACCCAAAAAACTGACTGAAATGCATTAGTAACACTATAAACTACTGGTACTGCTGGTCGTGCTGGTACTAGTGACTGATACCAGTAGTATCACTAGTACCAGCAGTACTAGTATTTATAGTACTACACAATATAAATTTAGTATTTATGAAATGGGAGTGGGAAGTCAATTTTATTCCTGAAGATATATGAAAGACATTTGAAAATCAGTCAAAAACTCAGAAACTCAGTTGAAGAGATATATAAAATAATGAATGCACTTCACTCGGCACTTCAGCAGTACTGTTTGGATAGTCTGGCACTGCTAGACCGCTTTTTTCTTTTTCGTATTTGGGTCAGCAAAAAAGGGTCTGGTGAACGTCCTATATATAAAAGTTTTGTTCTACAGATCCCCACTTTTGGGGATTACGTAAGCTGAATTGAACAGCTTCGGATTATACGTTTCAATACTTTTCTCCAATACGAATGCTACACATAATCCGAAGCCGTTCAATTCAGCCTACATAATCCCCAAAAAGTGGGGATCTGTACACCAGACCCTTTTTTTCCGCTGACCCAAATACAAAAAAGAAAAAGCGGTCTGGCCATGCAAGACTAGTGTTTGGAGTCATGCGGGCGATAAAGCATATGAGAAACAACTATTCCTGGCTTTTTACCTACGTACAACCATAATACAACTACTAGACTATAAATGAATGCAGAACTTACCGCATCCCGGAATGAAGCATCTCTCGCTATAGCAACGGTCAATACATGACAGTAATGTCAAAAGCACAAATTACACAAATAATTTCATTCTCGTAACACTGATATAACGCCCTATAAAAAACCTGGCCACCGAGACCTTGCACAAGACAACCTTTAGACAGGAGTGATCACGTGATATTGCATGAAGGTTGGAAATTGTATGGTGAAATGAAACATCTACACTCTATTTATTATGGCGATTATCAATCCATGGAACAAATATTTTTCCAAATCCTTATTATCAAAATTAAAAACTGATAATCACTAAACTGTATCCGGCTCTGAGGGCATGCCGGGGCATGCACAGTTCATTACAAATGTGTCTGCTCATCAAAAAGACATTGAACGTGGTAGACCTTAGACGGCGGACCACAGCATCAACCATTGATCTTTCTAATCCTTCAGTTGGTTGCAATTTTAGGGCCATGGAGAGACTGATCTATCATGCCGTGTGTGTTTAAATAATCACAGTGTAATGAAGAAATTGAAGCATTGATTGTCGGATCATATTCACATGCAATCTCCTGATGTCATTTTGTTGTGGATATCATATATACTTAGCTTAGATAATTTCTGTCTTGGAGGTGGTGTTTTGATAAGAGATTCTCGTGACTATGTATACTGGCATCGCTGTGACTTGTAGATTTCAGATACTGAGTTACTCTGCATGGCCACAAATCTCAGTCTTGCAGTATTAAATACTAACTATATATAGAATCAATACCAACAATAGAGGAAATCAGCCCCACCATTCCTGAATACCAGCCATTGCGAGTTTGTTCATGCGCCACGCCCGATGAATCACCGTTTTCAGCCTGATTTGCTTATTACTCAAGAATTACCACATTTGAAGAATCAATAACCCCCAAAGTTCATCAAAATCAGTTCAGCTAGTCTTCTGATACATGTACAGCTTTATAATTTCTTTATTCACAAAAATTTTTTAACATGGCAGTCGTTTCTTTCTTTCATTTTCATCGCACACTTTTCGTGGGCTTGCAGGAGCTTGCGTGACTCCTGAACAAACTCTCATTTTGTACGTACATTCACTTAATTGTTTGTCTAATAACTCATGATCACTCAGCACTTCACCCATGTATGCTCTATCTGTCTTACTATTTTCAGCCTGAGTGAATCCTTCAATGTCTTCGAGAAAGGCTATTACACTGCAGGTTGATAGTTTCCATAACTTGGACCCCCTTCAAATGATTTGCATAAAAATTTAGACACATAACCTATATTGATGTAGCTATCAATCTCTAGAAAAAATGGCTGGGTTGACTTTTTCGAAAGTAAGCTTCAAAGATTAATTTACAATATTGTGTGCTGTATATGTATATGTAAATAAACCTAAGCAAGTACATGTGATGCCCATGCAGTACTTCCCTGCTGCTTGCTAGTAATAACATCTGTTTATACTTCCAAAAAGTAGTGATATGCTAAACAAAAACACCCTGGATGTAAAAAAATTCCGAGGCCAATCAGAAGCAGCATTGTAAATAGGTATGTGCGACTAAAAACTTTGATATCAGCTTAGACCAAGAAGTTATGTATAAAAAACCTTTTAACTAGCTACTAGAATGACATACAATAGTTTACAGGGTATTTTCACAACTATGATGTTGTCAAAGGATATTAATGTATTGACCACAAGTTAGTACTATAAATGTTGGAAGTACATATCAGAGGTGGTGATAGCTAGTGGTGGTATGAAATTTGGATATTCTAAAATATACATATAGCTATAAAATAATATCCTTACCACAAACAAAAGTTTTATCCATGCCGATGTTATTGACTTCACAAGTGTAATGGCTATCATCCATAAGTTGACCGAGAGCGGGCCTAGGTGTAACATTGATTATACAACGTCTTGTATCAGCAGATATTTCAATATTTGGTGTGAATCCATTTGAAAGTTCAACTCCATCTTTAAACCATCTTGCAGTGGGATTTGATATTCCATTAGCAATTGCTTGATCTATCAGTGGACTACAGTCAATAGTCAATCGTACATCCTCTCCAACTATGATGGGTTCTCCAACAAACAAAATCAATATTTCATATATCACTACATAAAATAATACATGCATTACTATTAATTACATAAAAAGAATTAGGGATCACCATAAACATGACATAGAAAATAGTAGCTATTGCTACTGTTTGTTTTTGATTAGCTACATATCTGCTGTTTGGAAGCATGTTGTAACTAGCTAGTAACATTACACAAAGTTGAAATAGAAATATCAAGTTTATTATTTGCATCCCATTTTAATTCCTTTACATGAATTTGTTTAATTATTAACCATGTGTTAGGCATAGTGATGTGTATAGTTAAGATTATTATAATCCTGTATGATGCAATAGGGCTGCGTCTATTATGCTCTGAAAATAATTGCCTATTATGCTTTTTAGAATTGCTCCAATTTTGTGCCTATTACCGTATACGTCAAAACGTTCGAGGGGGAAAACTTTCGCGGTTTTCGTGGATTTTAGCAAAACGCGAATGTTTTACCATTGAAACTTTTCCTGCTTTACAATTAGAAAATAATTACCGTTCGCAGTGAAGTCGTTCTCCAATCACAGGTGTCCAATTGTCTTGATACACATGATAACCACGGACAGAACTGTCGGTTTCAAATTCGGCTTCAGCCATGCGCCCAGCACGCGTGTTAAACTTTATTCTAATTTGCGCACACTCTAAAATCCGTATTGCAGAGGCGCGCGTGGGCTTTAAGGCTGCAAACCGCGAAAGTTTTCCCTACATAATGCACATTGTTGATGAACCGCGAAAGTTTTCCCCCTCGAATGTTTTGACGTATACGGTATGCCAGATATTATGCTACTCCACAATCAATTACCGTAAAACCGGAAACTTTGGCAAAGGGAAACTTTGACAAATCCTCACTGCAAAAGCTATACACACAAACACACATACACACATACAAACACATACACACAAACACACACACACACATGCGCACACACACACACACAACGCACACGCACACACACACACACACATACACACAAACACACACACATACGCACACACACACACACAACGCACACGCACGCACACAACACACACATACACACAAATACACAAACACACACACACATGCACACACACACATGCACGCACGCACATACACAAACACATACACACAAACACACACATGCGCATGCACACAAACACACACAGCACACACACATGTACACACACAGCACACACGTACACACACACATACACACAAATACACAAACACACACACACGCATGCACACAAACACACACACATGCACATACATGCACACACACACACACACACACACACACACACACACACACACACGCACACACACACACATACACACAAACATATACACACAAACACACACACACATGCGCACACACAACACACGCACACACACACACACAACACACACACTTACACGTACACACACACACATATACACACAAATACACAAACACGCACACACATACACACAAATGCACACACACACACACACGCACACACACACACACACACACACGCATACACACACAAACACACACACACACATGCACACACACACACATACACACACACACACACACACACACACACACACTACACAGACACACACACACATACACATACACATATAAATATACACCTATTATAACAGTTGGGCACTGGCCATTTCTACACTCAAAATATAGGGTGCCTAAATTGCTTGAATCGTTGCTTATGTATAATTTGTTAGCTTGTTGGCTTGAGTTGTCTGACAAACAGCAAGCTACATAATTACAAGGTCACAAAGGAACAGTTGCTAAAAAATGGTGCCAAATGTATAGAAGAATTTCATTCTTGCAAAATGCAACCAGGAGAAGTTGTCATGCATACTTTATCTTCATGCCATGATATTCAGCAACTGTTAGAGAAATAGCTAACCGAGGGATGTCCCTTGTATAACAATTAGGTTAGGCCAAGAAGTTATACGTACGTAACTTTTCAAGTAAAAATCCTTTTACATACTTTCCTTATCCAAAATGGTTGTTGAGTATAAGGATTTATTTTGCACACACATCAGTTGCATGCCACTAAAGGATCACCTATTCGTGTTCCACCCAGATATATCCCAGCTCACTATTGTAGTGACGTGGAGAGGCAACTTAAGCAAATATTGAAGAAAGAAATTATTACCGAGACTAATAGCCCTTGGATGGCACCTGTGGCATTCATTCCAAAAAGTTTGGTGAATTGCATAATTATTTGTATAGACTATCATGCAGCAGCTCAATAAACAAACAGTGCGAGATGCTTACAAGAATTATCCCCCAATGAAAATATCTAATCTACTATACATAAATCTCACTTCTTTCAAGAGCCTTCTAACTCAATTACGTAGCTTTAGTAGTTGATAGCTTGTATTTGTGTAGCTACATATAGCGTAACAACCTTTCTATAATCATCAAATATTTGACTTGCCAATAATACTGATATACAGTAGCTATAGCTATGGTATATTTTTGATGTACGTAGCTATTAGATCAATTAGCTAACTTGTATGAATTATTTATTGTCAGTGTTTTATGTATACTTTTAAATTTGTATAGTGAATGACATTAAACTATACCAGAAGTCATTGTTGGAGGAGGAGGGAAGGTTGGAATGACTGGTGGAAATGTCTGCTGACTTCGTATCACCAGTGCCTATAAAATGAACAATAGCTATCATCTACAAACTTCACATATATATAGCTATAGCTAATCACGTTTTCATCTTTAAACAAAACCCAGTGCTGTACTTCGGAATGCAGAAAGGGAAGTCATCCACTTTCAGCTTACTAATTGCAGCGACAACGTGGCCAATCTGTTCCGCCATTGATTGTCACACGTGATAAAAAAATACATATTATTTAATGTTATCTGTTTACAAGATTTTACTTCAATGGGGCTAAGCACACTGTATATGAGAAAGCCATTCAAGCACCATGAGTTTTAATATATAGCTAGCTAGCTGAATATCTTATCACACAAAATAAAATTATTTCAGAAAGTATAGCTAGCTAGCTAAACACCTTGAGAAAACAAGTGCTAAAGTCTGTCACCATGATAACTAACTTATATCCCTAGCTTTGGGGCACATGCAGAGTTATCAATTGCAACTGGTGATAACCATGCAGTGACTTAATTTCTCTCCCTGCATGGTGGCTTTTTTGATCTGCCTACACACTGGGCTGCGTGTGTGTGTGTGTGTGTGTGTGTGTGTGTGTGTGTGTGTGTGTGTGTGTGTGTGTGTGTGTGTGTGTGTGTGTGTGTGTGTGTGTGTGTGTGTGTGTGTGTGTGTGTGTGTGTGTGTGTGTGTGTGTGTGTGTGTGTGTGTGTGTGTGTGTGTGTGTGTGTGTGTGTGTGTGTGTGTGTGTGTGTGTGTGTGTGTGTGAGTGTGTGAGTGAGTGAGAGAGAGAGAGAGAGAGGGCTATATATAATCAATGAAGATTTTATAGTTTTACATGTCGGTGCCGTTAAGACTGATCAGTGATATAGTGTGTTGAAATTTTACCTAATCAGTTCCGGCAAACAGCTCATAGCAATAGTCCATTTTCAATAGACACTTAAGAATTTTAATTAGCATATGGCTTCTGTGGGGTGCCTTTGGTTTACCGCCAAAGCATGTTTTCCATAGGATTCAATGTATTTTGACATCATTTTTAAACAGGTGGTACTTCAATATACATTAATGTATCTGAGCATGCCACGGGTAATCAGAAAGGTCTATAATCACTCTTTATGATGATTCTTGTTGGTAACTGATATGACCACAAATGACAAAGTTATGAAGTGTTGAAAGTGATGGTTAATTTATTACATCATTTGTGCAGGAGTTGTAGGTAATCTTTTAAATTAAGACAGTTGAAGCTAAATTTGATTTTAACCATCAAAGCAACATCTACTGTTGCATACATATCATCTCTACCACTGAGAGTGGATGTTAAGAGGTATGAACAGGACTGTAAGACTTTCACATGCCTTGAACTGCTGCTGGAAGGAGAGTTATTGCCTTCACACCTTTGTAGATGGCAAAGGCATATAGCTATACATATATATATGGTTACTTTTTAGGTGAAGCAAACATTCCTAATGTCAAAGAGTAAAATTACAATCTGGAAAGTGACGACTGCAAGCTCTTGGATCTTTTGGTAGGTCAATTTCTTTAATTTCAGAGTGTCCAGCCACTGCCACTTACATGGTAGCTCTTTGGGAAACCTATGCATGTGTACTGTAGGATCTACAGCCTTTGTGTGCTTGAAGATTACTAGTAGCTAGCTAGCTACTAGGCATTTTGGATGCTAGCTATAGACAGAAAAGAGTGCAAGACTGCAAGTAGCTAAGTTAACTGTGGCAACTCCATATACATCTACACTGATTCTACAGCTTATCCTTACTTGCTATATACAGCTACACACAGATTTTTGAGTTTGAAATTTACACTAGCCATAGCAATAGATAGTCAGTATCCATGCATACAACTCCCGCAAAAATGATGTAATAAATTAACCATCACTTTTAACACTTCATAACTTTGTCATTTGTGGTCATATCAGTTACCAACAAGAATCATCATAAAGAGTGATTGTAGACCTTTCTGATTACCTGTGGCATGCTCAGATACATTAACGTATATTGAAGTACCACGTGTTTAAAAATGATGTCAAAATACATTGAATCCTATGGAAAACACGCTTTGGCGGTAAACCAAAGGCACCCCACGAAAGCCATACAAGAAGCCATTTTGTGCTTCACATATTTTTGAGTTACTGAAAATGGGCTATTGATTTATTCCTAACACAGCATGTCACCAAGTCCTGTTAAAAGTGCTAATCGGCTCAATCATGATTAAATGGCTAGCCAAATAATGATACAATGTTACAAATTGATTGATTGATTGATTGATTGATTAATCTGACAATAGGCCACAGCGGTTCTTCCTTGCCAGTTACACACCAGTACAAATACAACATACATACAATACAACAATAACTATAAGTACAACATACATACACGTTACAAAGATTTAATTTAATTTTTATTGGTTTAACCACAAAGGGTAAGGTGATTACAAAAGGCAATGAAGCCTATAGGTGAGTCACCTACATTCTATATAGCTACCGATTTCCTTCTGCAAGAGCCGATGTGCCTATATATCGCTTAGTTAGTTATAGCGCGAGGTTGTAAATTATACAGATCAAGTTAAGTACAAACGATTATATATAACTTACCAAATTCAGTGCTAGTAACAAGTATATAGCTAGACCAGCCATTTCTTGCAATCCTAGTAGCAATCAATGTTACGAGATGAAACCGCGATTCGCGAGCCGGCCTATATTCATGAAATACGGAATTTTACCGTAAAACATTTTATGACGATTTCAATCCCTTGCTGCATAATGAGCAGCTGGCTGTTTTAAATGATTGATGTAACTCGAGTTCGCTTTCAACAGCCCTGGGCGCCGGGCAGGGGCTAGCTCAGCAGGGACGTAGCTAGAGGGGCCCGCCTTCATCACTTCTCTTTGCCCCCCCCCCCATCAACTTTAAATGCCTTATTAATTATTCTTATTAAGGATCGATACCTTATATACTATTCCCCAGCCCAAGTCTTAGTCAATTAGTAGTATAGAATACTCTGCATCTGCTTGCACCACTGACGGCTAAGTAAACGCAATGAAGTGATCAAAAATAATAGAATACAACAAGGTTAACTTCTCACGTGATAAATGAAGTTTGAAAATTAAATGAAAATGGTGACAAGGAGCAAGGCAAATGCTGTATTCCTGGAGTACAGAATAGGTTAAAAGATGTAATCATCACAACAGTCAGGCGAAATAGGTTAAGTGTACGTGTACTAAGCACCACCGTGGCGTGACCTTTACAACTATGACTGCATGAAGCTCGAACTTAAGCTGCTAACTAGTTTGATATCAGTTACAAGGCCAGCCGGAATAGTAATAACAACAGCACCCATTATAAAATTGTAGCGGTAACCTGTAATTCAGTGATATAAACAGTGTGTGAGGAGTTCATATTACGTATGTATCACAGACGAAGCACGAGTATATACGAATTGTACTACTCGCATATGATATATCTAAGTCCGTAGCAATTCGTTTTGATGAAACTCCTATATTATCACTTGTATCTGAAGATTGAAAAAGATTACCCAGTGGTTGTGTGATTCCAGACATCATGGCAATATATCAACTAAATTAAGTCTGAGATGATCTGATGTACCAGCAAGACAATAGTGTGTTAGGTTGTGGATCTGTTGTACCACTTTTTACTACACGGCATGCATAGTTGGGATAACTTAGTTACTTGTAACTTAAGTTACTGTAATATTACTTTTTCAGTAACAAGTAATATAACTTAGTTACATTTGTTTCGGTAGTAATATAACTGAAGTTACTTTTGATCAATTGTAATATATTACTATCATGTAATATTATTACTTAGTTATGTAATATTATTACTTAGCATCAGTAAAATAAGCACCTTTGTCATTCTCATATTGTTGATTTTTACTGCTAACATATTGTTGTATGTCAGTTTTCCAATGAAATGGTAGCAAAATACCTTATTTGAGCAATTTAAGCTAGAAATGCACACCTTAATTATAAAGTAATATGTAAAGTAATATATTACTAGTTACTTTTCCAAAGCAGTAATATGTAACTGCATGTAATAGTATTACTTTACTGAAAAGTAACTAGTAATATGTAATATATTACATTGTTGAAGTAACTTTCCCAACTCTGACGGCATGTTAACTAGCCTGTAGCAGCATACACAGAAGCCATGTAGCAAATAAGGTGAACTGAACTCTTGCACACACATAATAGTTAATTAACTAACTAGTTATCTCATTTTAGTGTTGTAACATACTTTAATTATTGTATTCATGCTTTTTGATTGCTTGTAACCATATTTCTTTTTATCGTACTTTTGTCTCTTGTACTTTGTTCTTTTGTATTTACCTCTGTATATAAGTGTTGCATTTGACTATTATGATGAGTGGTGTTTTCTGTCAATACAACTGTTGCGCGAATCTCGACTGACCGGCTTCGCTCTCTTACAAGCCCATCACTGGGTCATAAGCTTTTTGTTGTCAATTCAAATATTATAATGTTTGCGGGGTCATAATAAGTTTGTTGCTAATGCCCCCCCCCCCCCTCGGTTGAAGGCTGGCTACGCCCCTGTAGCTCAGTATAGCTATATAGAATTCCATCCATATATAAAAACTAATGGGACCAGCAGGGACCACCGTAAGTGTGGTAGCTACGTAGTTAACTAAGGAACAACAGATAGCTATGTATAGTTCTGTAGCTATATAACAAGCAAACCATTAGCTACCAAGAAAGATGCATTACAACTGAGTTCAAACAGTTAGTTTAAACATGGCTAGCTATTAGGCTAACTATAGGTAGCCATAGCTAATAATAAAAGATTTCTGATGTGTTCTAAAAGCTTTGCACTATAGTAGCTGGCCATTGAAGTTTAATAGGTCCGAATTTAATGTTGTTAGCATGGCTATGCATGTAGCTATAGCCTGATATTTTTAGCCAATTGGATTTCATGTACATGTGGTTCCTAACAGTAAATCACCAGTAATTTAATTTGTTAGCCACAGGATATTTAATATTGTAATAATAAGGCTTTCCATGGATATGGCTTTACATTATATATATATATAAAATAGCTATGTAAGTATTTATGTAGTATGTATGTATGTATGTATGTGTGTGTGTGTGTGTGTGTGTGTTTGTGTGTGTGTGTGTGTGTGTGTGTGTGTGTGTGTGTGTGTGTGTGTGTGTGTGTGTGTGTGTGTGTGTGTGTGTGTGTGTGTGTGTGTGTGTGTGTGTGTGTGTGTGTGTGTGTGTGTGTGTGTGTGTGTGTGTGTGTGTGTGTGTGTGTGTGTGTGTATGTATGTATGTATGTATGTATGTATGTATGTAGCTACGTATATGTATATATGTATGTATGTATGTATGTATGTATGTATGTATGTATGTATGTATGTATGTATGTATGTATGTATGTATGTATGTATGTATGTATGTATGTATGTATGTATGTATGTATGTATGTATGTATGTATGTATGTATGTATGTATGTATGTATGTATGTATGTATGTATGTATGTATGTATGTATGTATGTATGTATGTATGTATGTATGTATGTATGTATGTATGTATGTATGTATGTATGTATGTATGTATGTATGTATGTATGTATGTATGTATGTATGTATGTATGTATGTATGTATGTATGTATGTATGTATGTATGTAACTATGTCCTATGAATACAGTACAATAGTTAGCTCTAGTTTTAGTGAAAATGATAATTGCTACTTGTCTCCAAGATATAGCTACAGCAGTTAATTCTAAATCTAAGTTCAGTGAAGAAACCTAACAAACAAGCAATCACTAGCTAGTCTAGTGATTCAGCATGAAGAGGGATAAATTCACACTAATTATCGACGAACTCGAAATTTAAACTTTCTTCTCACAACAGAAGATCTTTTCCTTTCATCATCAATGCAAAAGGCTCTCACAGTAATAGTATGTCTCCCTTTCTTCAATTTTCTCCAGACCATAGGACTTTCACCTAAACGCAAAGCACATACAATTTTTAACTACATTATTATTTGACTGGCTCTACAAAATCACGCAAAATCACGATTACATAGGTTCACACAAATGGCTATAGGTGCAAAATCCTGAAAGTCGTACCAATTAAATGTATCTGGATCATTTGTCAATAAATATGGAAATCTCTACAACATTACAAGGAACGGTTAAAGTGTTGTATTTTAAAGTTTTAAACATTTGCATGAAAACATGGAGGATTTCACAGAGCCAGTCGAATTTATTATATAGTTAGTGCATATGGCAGCTGAATCATTAATTATAGAGCTATGTAGCTACACTGCCTACACAAACATTTTATACGTAGCTGCGTGCATTTTAAATCATCATTCACTGGTATTTCTACAAAGTGATATGCATATGCGATTTTTAATGGGATCTGATTCCCTGTTGAAAAACAAATTATTGAGAAAGCTTATAGTATATAGGTAGCTACAGCTATTAGTCTGCCTTGTGCATAGGCATAAAATTGTATTCCATTTTATTGCACAAGCTTACAACTATAGCTACTCAAGAACTATCCATGCATAGCATGTATGTATCTCTACTGGCTAATGTGAACTGGTCTGCTTTTCTGGAGGGCATTTTGCCAAGCCTGCAAAGTCACCAAATGTGAGAAGGACATTTATTAATTGGGTGACATTTTTAGCATAATTGACTCAGGCCTACTAGTCACACATGGTCCCTTAATTGTCATTTTATTCACAAGTTCATTTAGAAGTGACAGAACCAAAATTTTGGGGGAGCTGTTTGGGTATAAAATAATTATTGTGTTAGCTACTTACTGCTCTTTGACTATTAGGATAAATGACTGTATTATTAGAGTATTTACTTAGGGGTGCTCTGCCTTTCCAGCCCCTACATTTTACCGCCTATGAATTTGATAAAAGTGATCAGATATGAAGTCAGTAATGATGAGATACTTTCACACTTGTAGTGGTAATAGAGCATTGACAGCAATGAATTCTATGCATGCAGCACTTCATCTATGTAGCTACACTATCTTCTCTACTGTACAAATTGAGAATGTCACAGGTTCTACACAATTTACTGGTTGAAGTGATTTGCAGTTAGTTCTATAAAAGTTAGCTATAAACTCACAATCTTCAAAATTGCCATCATCAAGTTTGCATTGGTATGCGATGCTTGGATAAGCATCACCATCAGATGAAAACCTAAATTTTGTTCTCCTTCTTTCTTTGTTATGATTAACTTTTCCAATAACATTGGTAACTGAGCAAACCTCCTCTTTACCTACAAAATCAACATTAGTACGTATGTAGCTAACTTGTAATTATGCAAGTGCTGTGGTGTTACATCATTAAGTATGGAAGTAGCTAGTTATTTAAGGGACATATTTTTCAAAGTCACATGTTTATTGAATGGTAAGATAACCTTTTTAAATTTTTAGCAAAACAGATGATTAAAAGAGATTCCAGTTATAGAAAGGATTCATCTTAGTTTGCTAATAGTGTGATAGCCATCTTTCACAACTTTTAGAGGGCCATTGTATTGATACGTTACATGAGCAATAATCTAGTAAGTTTTATGGTGACTCAACAGCGATCAATTTCAACTTGTTTTTGCAAATAAGATATACAGTAGATTGCAAGATAAATTTAATACTTCACTGTAAGCACTACATTGTTATAGGCATTCATTGTTAAAGAAGCTGCTATAGCTACCTACAGTAAATGGTGTGTAGGAAGTAGCTACGTACTTAGGTAGGTAGAAACAATATTAGAATGTCTTGTGCATATACTTGATTCATACATGACAACAGCCAAATGTAACAAATTAAAGATCATTAAACCCGCTAGGGTCAAAACTCATGGCATGTTAGCTCACTACTATAGTAGCTCATTGTTCTTAATGTATAAATTAAAGGTAAGTTAGTATAAGAACATAATATTATTGTCATGCAGTTATTAATTTGTACATATACTTATATGTGTGTATGTTGTGCATGAGTAGTATGTATGCTTGTGGTACTTATGTTTGTGTAGCATGTATGTGTGTGTAGTCCTAGCTTAATTTCCAGAGTTAAAGAGATCGAGAGTTAATAGGATATGTCATAGAAGAAACGGACTTGAAAGTTCATTGTTTCACCGGTTTCTTTCACCATCCAATATCCCATTCCAATGATTGATAAGTAGCTATAGCTTTTAGTGGCACCACAAGTGGGAAAGTGTTATTAGTGGTAGATAATTTTAAAAGAACAAATTACATGCACTATAGCTACAGGTAATGAATAAAGAAGAGTAACAGTTGTTGTAATGGTTGCTAATATGCACATCCTTGCTGTGGTCACATAATTTCATTATAATATTGGGCTTACAACCTTTTGTTCACACTGACATAAGGTTGTAGTGTTTACCAAAGATTGTACTATATATAGCTTTTATATTGTACATATATAGCCAGTGTGTTTGTCACATGTAATGATGCCATGCAGGTGTTGGGTATAGAACAATAGGCATTAAAGTAATGACTATTTGCATTTGCCAGCTTGGTAACTTACAAAGAGCAACAGGAGCAAGACCTGTTCCTCCAGTACAACCCCATGACATCTGATTACTAAATCCATACAATGTTACTGATAGAGCTGCATTTGGGTCTTGATGTCTTATCACTTGAGCTCCTTTATCAAGTAGTAACTGTGCCCCATAGCCCCATGTGCTGTTATCTGCTCTCCTGATTGGCCTAAACTCTGAAGCACTAATTGGATTGTTATTAACTGTTATTAAATTAGCATTGAAATACTCAGCTGGTACTGCAATGTTAGTATAGTTAACATATGCAGTTCGTCCTGTAACAGTGCCTTCAATTGTTTCATTAAATGGAGCTGTAGCTACAGCATAACTGTCACGATATTGTTCACAAGATGGTACTGACAACATAAATGGATCAGATATTATATTATTATCAGTTGTATAGCTTCTGCTAAATTGAAATACTGCAATTGGATTATTAGACTGTATCAAGGCAAAGTCACCAATAGCCCCTGTGGCCACTAGTGAAACACCCCCCAACTCTCTAAATCCATTACGATTAAGTGTGAAACTAAAACTATCACTGGTAACCATGCCACTATTGATGTCTGTATATGTAACATTAACTGTAGTTGAGTCTTGTGAAGCAAACACTTTTAGTACATCACCACTCCTTGTTCTCAGTGGAACTGTAACTACTTCAGTTCCCCATGTATCTATTGGTTGAAGCTGTTCAATCACTATGTCACTGGGCTCACTACCTAATGGAATATTAGCAGCCTCATGTCCAGAGAAAACAGATATTGGCTTGTCTGCTATTATACGAGTACCAGATATATCTCCACCACGAACCTGAAGATAAAATGTCTGAAACCTCTGAATAGTTACAGTACGAAACTGAACAGGAGATCCATAAATAAACCGGTTACCAGTCAGTGCTGGAGCAAAGGGATGACTGATGATAGTAGATGGTTCAAGGATTATCTCAGTATCATTCTCAGTTCCAATAATTAGAGCTACACTATCTTTAGCTTGTGCAACAGTACCTGAATCTCCCAATATTGATGCTGCAATGTACTCATATGACCTTCCTGTCGGTAGTGAAATAACTGGTAATCCTAGATAACCATCATTGGATGCTACTTCCTCATGTTGACCAAATACAACAACCCTTCTGTCATCTTCTGCTTTAATACGAAGTCCTTTAAACCGTGTATCTTCATCGGTATCTTCAGATGAGTCAAACACAACAAATCCAAGAGGTATGTCAACATATGTTATTTCTCCAGGAGTTGCTACTCCACTAGCAAGACGTCCAAAGATAGTGAAAACTTCAAAGTTGACTGGTGTAGACTCTTTAGTTGCGATCCAAAGAACTGGAGGTATCACCTCAGGCTCATCAGTCCTCCCAAATCGATTTCTGAAAAATCCCACAAAGAATTCATTTCCTTCATTAGTTTGATCTACAGAATAAGAGTAAAAGTACTGTATATATAGACAACGATACTTTTTTAGCAATTTTAGAGGTAACTACTCATCTTTCATCTCACATTATGGTGTTAAGGTTTACATGTAGCTGAATAGCTTTTTACTTCATACAACAATCAACTCATTAGCATTACCCATTACACACCATTTTTCAAAGCTGCAGAACAGTTTAGCTAATTGTGTAGGTTGCAATGGGCAAGGTAGCTAGTTGATAACAGGGGCGTAGCCAGACTTCACTTGATGCCCGGGCACACAATTTTTTATAATACACCATATAGCTAGCTAGCTATACCATGCTGGTTCATACGTGCATTTATTAATGGTTGTTGTTAGCAAGTGCACGGCACTAGCTATAGCTAATCTAGTGTAACAACATGAGGTGTATAACTAATGTATAAACTATACAAACTGCTTGAGCCATTCTACGAAATATAGTGCATGAATTATTTACTATCGATTGTGGGAACGCATCCAGATGATCACGTGTGCCACACATACATCTAAGCTACGAGCAAGATTTCTTCCCTTCACTGATATCAGCCACATAAAGAGAACAGTTGGTGCTCCAGTCTTGTAGTTACTACTGCTGTAGAAATTCAAAAGCTACGCCTGACGTCTTTTCTCGAAAAACATCTTTTACGGGGTTAGTCTCACATACATCCACAATTTCTTCATTTCCATACGTAGACAAAGACGGTTGATGCGCAGTTATCACTTAACTCTTCTAGCCACGTTGCATATCGTTGGCGGGTTCGGCCGTTGGGATCACACAATGAGCTGTATAAACGGGAGTGAAGAAAACAAAGCTTAACTAATTCAGTCACTTACTTGTATTTCTGTAACTCTCTTTAAAAAGTTGAACCATGTATTTCTTCTATGGCCATTTCACAAATTTCCAGTACTGCCTTGCCTCCATTTTGAAAAATTTAAATGCATATCTCGTGAGATTCACCACTAAAATTAGGATAATGCTACTAGCATTACAAGATAAGTCATTATTTGCTTCCTTTAAGGATTTGGTGATGGTAGGGCAAAGTAAGTTGATGCCCGGGTATGCCCGGGTCTGGCTACGCCTCTGGTTGATAAAGCATAGCAGGATTTTTAAATCCACTACTGTATAGCAGAAAACATGGCACTGTCTTATTAGGTAGCTAGATTGGCAAATTTTGGTGTGTGTGGTGGATTTTTGATTTGGTATATATACAGCTAGGCCTATAATATGACTCATTGCTTCATGTACAATTGCAATTGTAAGAATTTAATTTTGGTCTGTAGTGTTGAAGCAGCTAAAAGCATTGCCTTGCTATTGCTACACAGGAAATAAAGCACTTGGTGTGTTGCCTTGATCCCGGCTAATAAAGCATTCAGCTTTGCCCGTGCTTTATTGGCACCTCGGGTGCATGCACTTTCATAAAAACACCTCTAGATCTGTTATTGCACACTCAGCTCTGAACATCTTATATGCCTCTGAATACTAATGGCATGTAATTGGTGGATTGATGAAAATACAGTTATTAGTGCACCCACTGGTTTATAAACTTAATGATCTAGCTAATAGTCATCTATCTTTATATTGTAGAAAATTATGAAGCTAGGGTGGCAAGGCGGCTGATATTTCGATTTCTATCTATAGCCACTGCAGTGCTATGCAATCCTAACATCAAATGATCAGCTTACTATTGCTTTATACAAATACAAATGCTAAGAAAGTTTTATTCATACATTGTGGTAAATTATGGTTAGCACTTGAATGTGCTACGGTTAGCACATAATGGTTCAGTAGTGGGGCATGCTATGGTTAGCACTCCACCTGTTTTATGTAATGTTGGGGGGACCATGCATCAGTGGCATGACAGATAGTGGAGCTCACTAAGGCTTGCCCCAATGATCATCAATGCTGCACTTTTATGCCATATAAATGTAGATGTAATGCTGGAAGTGTATACAAAGGGAACTTCGCTGCTTTCTACTTGCAGGTTGCAGGTGGTTTTTGTGTACTGATGAAGATAGAAAATTCTTTTATTCACCTCCTGTAAACCCGCCAGTACAGCACTGCTATGCTACAACAGCCACCAGCATCATCATTAAGTACGGTAGTACTTAATAGTAGGGATCGCTATGAAAAACTATGGCTTCCGGAATTTTCGCACTTTTAACAACAACCTTATAACAGGCTTTAGCCGAAAAAACCTACCTGGATGCATTAGTACTGCTGTAATTAGGCTGTATCTTTGTTAAACGTAGCGAAAAGTCTAATATTTCGATCCACAGCGAATTTTAAAAATTTCGAAATTTACCTGTATTTCGTCTGCCGACCAGCCAGCCAGCCTGCCTGCCAGCCGTAAGACCCGGTTCCGCTAGGTATATGGCTCCAGATTTTTCACACAACAAAGGTAATCACGTCGGATTTACGAAAATGTTATTTTGATTAAGGTTTGTCCACTGCGCCATAGCTTGTCCTTTGTTCTATCTTCATCGATTGATCTTCCTCAACCGAAGGATGACGAAATATTACGAAGGTGTCGACATTCCACGCAAGGTGTTAAAATGTAACAATAAACACCTTGGATAGGCGCATGCTTATACTGATGCAATCCGTAATGCGTAATGGAAGAAGAATTCAGTCTTTCCCTATAGTTTCGTCTTCCATAGCCAGACAAATTTATTTGCACGCAGCTGCTTTATCGATCTTCTGAATTGTAAGCGCCGGATGTTGATTATAACATTAAGCGCTTATAATCGGACACCTATATATTAACGACCTAGTAGCTGCGTATTAATAAAATGGTCTGGCTACGGGTAGAATATATTCCTTCCTTCATAGTACAAGTCGTTTTACCATATAGACACTTGGTATTGTGATGAAACGAGTCTGTTGTAAAGGTGGGCGTGGCACATACGTAGCGAGCCATTGTAAACTATGTAGATATCAGTTGCTAAGAAATAATTCCAGTCTTGAGTGCCTGTAACAGCTAGCTATAAAAAGTAAACAAACTAGGTTTTTTTAAAAAATTGAAATTTAAAAAGGGGAGTATAGGGATCGTATAAAAAGTAAGGAAACAAGTTGTTGATCACTCACCACCCAGCATATTGCATGTGTTTACTCAAGTATACAATTGCAGCTGGGTAAGCGTTCATACATGCACAAATGAAACACATTCTCTAGCACTTCTACAAGATTTAATCTCTACTTTGGCTGCATGATGTTTTGCTTTGAATGCTGGCTGCCAAAGTAGGGATTAAATCTTGTAGAAGTGCTAGAGAATGTGTTTCATTTGTGCATGTATGAACGCTTACCCAGCTGCAATTGTATACTTGAGTAAACACATGCAATATGCTGGGTGGTGAGTGATCAACAACTTGTTTCCTTACTTTTTATACGATCCCTATACTCCCCTTTTTAAATTTCAATTTTTTTAAAAAACCTAGTAATAATCCATTTCATCCCTTAACGATTATTAAGAAACCATTCAAGTGTAAACCCATAACAAATGAAGGCTAAAAATGGACAAAGCCAGGTACATAATAGGAAATATTAAATTATAAATAGATTGTTTTATGCTTATAGCCGGTCCATGCTGTATCATGGGCCAGTTGTGCTGTATCCGAGGCTGTACTCAGTAGTTAGCTATATACTGAGTTAGCTGCCGAATAATTGAGTAGCTAGCTAGTATAACAATTTATGCTATAGTACATACCACAGTCAGGGCTGACCGATCCAGCCAGTCTCTCACCATTGCAGCTACATAACATTAGCGGCATTAAAATCACAGCTAAAAACTTCATTCTCGTAGTCAGTTAACGACTGAATACCGTGACAATGAACTAGCTCAGTACCCGACTACCCCTAAAGCTCACCGGCTTCAGTTTTATATATACGTAGCTATAGAAGTTTATCCGAAGTTTCATCGATGCATGCATGCTATATATACTCTACGGAAACTTGGGCTGGCCGGGACTGCATGATTTCTGGATTGGACTCTGAATTGGACTCGCTGCAACATCCAAGATCCTATCATTTACCCGATAACACTCTGGCTATGGTGAAAGTTGTTCCGCCACGAGATCCACCATCATTACTGTGGCATAAATGTATATTGTATAACCTCGCCCCCTACCGAAGGCGGTGAAATACGGGAAACTACTAAAAGGGGTAGGAAACACTACTCCCGCGTCTTCCTCAAATATAGTGGTGGATCTCTGAATCAGGGAGTCTAACTATAGGGTGTGTGTTACAATATGCAGTGCATGCCGAATAAGTAATGCAAGTTTTAGGCGGTTTTAGGCATATTACTGAGCTAATTTGTAAGATCTTGCTCATGTGTATTTGTATATATGAATCTCGATATGAATGGACGTTTTTGTCTACAAAATAGGCACTAGCTATGCCAGTATACATGCACTTTTAAGCATATATAGTTAGGTAAGAGCACCAAGCATGATGCCAACATACTTGCGAGGAAGTGTTTAACTAAACTAAGATATACTCTAATAGAACAGTCATGCATGCATGTATATTATACTCTAATAAAACGGTCTAAGATATATTGATCAGCTGTATATTCATGTATTAATTGAATGATTAGTGCATGGACCAGGAAAAGTGGTGGGGCCCTGGCCACACTAGTCCCAGTTACATTCCATGCAAAAATGTGAGCTGAATAATTGTCTCTTCAGTGCATGATGCTAACTCTTCAGTAATCATCATCAATAATTATTCATGGACTAAAATAATAATTCAGTGACAAACAATTGCCATGCAGTTCCAATAACAACAAAATTTTATATTAGCTAGCTATACAGAGCTAATAACAAAGTTTTATTAAGCTATATGTATTAATTAGTAGGTTAAATATCATGATAATTATGACAAAGTTGTAGCACAGACACAGAAGTACCAATAAACTTCTATTAAAGGACTAGGTAAAGGTATACATCATGTCACCACCCATAGGTGGCGGAAGTAGGGAGGACAGGGGGCCATGGCCCCTCTTAAATTCTAAGACTCTTCATAGGAATTCAATTTTTGCAATAGAAAATCACTTGAGTTTAGCTAAGTGGCCCCCCTAACTTTCAGTAGCTTCCTCTGCCACTGTCACCACTAGCTACACTTGATTAAGCATTAAGTATAGCTATACTTATTACATGTGTTATATAGCTAGCTATTATATTGTGTACTGGTAGCTACATATTACTTAGCTGTATACACATGGCTGGCATAGCTAATATGCATAATAGCTATTTAAAGTCAAAACCAAAATGCAAAATTATAATTCTAAATCTAATTTCAGTACTAAACCTAACAAAGAAATACACACTACTAGTAATCATAGTCAATTGTCAGCATGAAGAGAGATAAAGTCACACCAATTAACGAACTCGAAATTTAAACCTTCTCATAACAGAAGATCTTTTCCCTTCTCCATCAATGCAAAAGGCTCTTACGGTAATAGTATGTCTTCCTTTCTTCAAGTTTCTCCACATTACTGATAGGACTTTGACCTAAGCATAATAGCTAAGTGCACATAGCTACAACATTAGCTACAACATTAGCTACAACATTAGCTACATAAATACTGTAGCTATACAGGTGCTGTGAAAGACATTTAAAAGTGACATTTCTATAGGCACCCCATTGTGTCTATAAGACACAATGGAGTACCTTAAACACCATGCAATGGGGTTCTCTAATGTAGGAAACCAGGAATTAAAATTTTAACATGGGGCCAGTCTCTTAACTATCATTCAGCTATTACAGATTAAAACTTGTCAAAAGGTCAGGTAGGGCGACTTTTTTTCAAGAATATAAAATTTCACGGATTGTCAAAAATTTGCTTTAAACGAAAATTTTCATGGATAAATTTTCGAGGATACAAGTGGTAAGTATTATATAGCTAATAGTTGGAGCAAAATTTTTTGAAGATAGATATTTTCGAGGTTTGGCTGTAAATTTAATTTTTATCCTCGAAAATAAGTCACCCTACGGTAGTGGTTTGAAACTACCATAGCTATACAGCTACTACATGGTAATAAAAATTGATATAGTGATAACTTTACGCCTGCAGCACTATAGATACATATATACATACTATGATATCATACTTCAAAGGAGCCAACTGGTGTTTATTTTGGCATACTCACCCTTGCCATATGTGAATAGAAAAAGTATAAATAATGTCACACGCAACCTGAACAATCGATTGTGGGTTCGCTCAACCATTGTTTTAAATGTGAGCCAACTTTGTCACTCAAGTTCATGACTATGTTTCGTTGCTGGGAACATTACTTTTGTGTGAAAAGGTACTTATTTCTATAGTGATTTTGTTGGTTAATGATTTCATCAATAGTATAATATCATATGAACCACGGCTACTAGGTGTATTCAACAAATATAGCTACAACCTGAGTCTAAGGTCAGAGGAAGTTTACCACTGATAAACCCCAAGCCAGTTCATAAACAGTAATATCAATAGGCCACTGTACCTAATACTAATTCTAGCTACACTGAACTGATTTGCAGATAGCAATAAATACTTAAAGCCTAAACTCACAATCTTTAAACTTCTTATCATCAAGTTTACACTCGTACATGACTTTTGGACCACCATCAGATGAAAACCTAAATGTTGTTCTGCTTCTTTGTTGACTTATATGGTTAACTCTTCCACTAATCATGGTAACTGCATGAGCAATACTCTCCAGATACTACATAATATATGCATAGATAAAGTAATAATATCAAGTATGGTGGCAACTATATATGGCTATATATGTACTTCATACGTAGCATGAAAAGGCATCTGATTTGATATAACCTGATTAACCTCTATGGTGAATTTAATAACCCTCATAATACTACAACTTCATTTAAAGTAGCTATAGCTAGCTAGATGCTGTAAGCTTGATCCGCAGCTGCAGAAATAGCCATGCATATGTCAATGAAGATGAGCACCTAAACTGTCAGGTTTAAGGATACGTATAGCTCAAGTTTTTTTGTTCCAGTCATTTTTACACTAATCTTCTACTTCCTTTCCTTTTTCATTCATATCTGGTTAACTACAGCCAGGCTGTTTATGTTTAGCATAATAATAACAAAAGCTGTTATGCTAAACTAACAAATAGCATTGTCATACAAACAGTCTATAGTTTTGCCAACCAGAAAGTATGCCTGCTCAAAGACAACACAAGCAGCCAGCTAGTCTATGGATATTAGCTACTTGGGGATATGTACGTAAGGGAAACCCAAAAATGTTAATTCATTCCTCCCTATCAAATTATAAGGCCAAGAGGTTTAGCTAATTGTTTACTTGAATAAATATTTTTAAACTAACTATACTATATTACTTCAACAAAATATATAGAAAACTGACTTACACATATATGTATGGTAGTATTCTCCTCGTCAAATCCTACAATATTATCAGCTCTACAAGTAAAGACATCACTAGCTATCATTATAATCAGTTACTGTAATTGTAGATAAATTTCCTCTAGTTAGATCAGGTACTCCATTACGAAACCACATGATAGTAATTGGACGTGTTCCACTAACAAGATTACAGACAAGAGTAACATCAAATCCATCAACTACATATGTAGGAGTTCCTATCGTAACTGTCATGTCTCCAGGCATAACAGTAGGTGGCTGTGGTATTAATGGTCCCTCATCAATGTCTGGTGGATCAGCTAACAAGAAAAATACATCGTTAAATCAAATAAGCAAAGCAATCAAATACTTTCAAGCAAGCTATAGTTAGTTACTAAAATATTTTCAATAAATCATTAAAAATTATGTTTTATAAACTACTGAATGCATTGCCTATGCGCATACCTACCTAGTTCTATAACTATGGAGCCATGCTAGTTTCCTATACCTTCCTAATCTCTTATACCTACATAGTCTCCTCTGCTTACAGCTGTATATGTGATCTCCTATAACTCATACACCTACTTGCCTAGTCTTATATGCTTACCTAGTCTCCTATAACTAAGCCAGTTTTTAATCTAGTTTCCTAGTCTATATAGTACCATGTCTATAAAGTCTCTCCTACATCTACCGTACATACCTGGTCTCTTATCAGAGTGTAGGAAGCATAGGTGCCATGGGTGCTTGGGCAACCATATAAATAATCAATGTCAAAAGCTGGATCAATATACTCTAATTAAAACAGTCACTCTAATAAAGCAGTCAGTCATGTATAATAATAAATTTGACACTTGCATGTGTTCCTTGAAATCAAAGAAAATTTCACTCTACCTGCTTTATTGCTAAACCAAAACAAAAATTGTGGAGTTTTATATTAATAACATGATTGCATCTAAATTTAAAGATGGAGTCAATCGTGGCAGTGCACCGCATCATGATGAAGTATTATGCTTGTGGAGTAGCTAATGCTACTATTATACATAGCTATGGAAATTTAGTTTACTAATGCCACATGGAATTTTAAAGAGACAAAGAAACAACATAGCTTTATAGATACCAAATATATACATAGTTAATGCAAAGCACTGTGAAATTAGCGAATTGAATATTCTGTTGCTAAAACTGAAATCTGACATTCATGTTGCTTCCTAGTGTTGTCAGAGGTTGAGTGCTTTATTAGAATATATTTATTACGTATTATATTTATTATATTTGGTGAGAGAAAGAGGCTAACTATATGCTGCTTGCAATAAGTATAGCTAACAGTAAAAGTTCAGAATGTACAAATCATCAACAAAATTAATGATAAAAGGAAAAATGCACAAAAAGTCAAACAGCTCATATAGCTACATACATAGCTATGTGTTAAACATGTATATAGCTAGCTGGCTAATATTCAAAATCCAAATTCAGTCAGAAAACCTAATCAAACAAACATTGAGTAATAGTTATAGTTAGTTACATATGGAGCTGAACTACTCCTTTAATGAGCATAAAGTCGTATGAACTCATCTTCGCGAATGCGAAATTTGTATCTTTTTCTCATAATAGAATACTTTTCTATCTGATTATCAATACAAAAGGCTTTTAAATAGATAGAGTGTCTTCCTTTCTTCAAATTTTTCCAGGTTAAACGACCGGCATCACCTACGTAAAAACAATATATATAACTTTTCATGCTGGTTGCATGCATGTAAACATATATAGCTGTATGTTATACAATTGCCAACACCTTACACTAGCAAGATTAAGACTTGCTATTTACAAGTGGTTAAAAATAAACAAAGAATAAAAAGTTGGGGATTATTCTACGTTACCTGTATATATAGCTAATCATATAGATATATAGTTTAGTTAATCTTAAAAATACCATATATGGCAAAACATTCGAGGGGGAAAACTTTCGCGATTGGAATAGAAAATGAACGTTGAAAAATTTTGTGGTAGCAGCTTCTTTTAATAAGAATGTCTATTGCTAGCTAACCTAGCTATTCGTCGTAAAACATTTGCGGTATAGCAAAAATCCGCGAAAGCCGTGAAAGTTTTCCCCCTCGAATGTTTTGCCGTAACTATACGGCATAACTCACAATTTTCAAACCTTCCGCCCTTATCAAGTCTGCATTTATACATGACACCTGAATCACCATCAGATGAAAATTTAAATGTTGTTCTCTTTGTCTTCCGGTTATAGTTGATTCTTCCATTGACCGTAGTAAGTGAGCAATCTTGCAAATTAAAAAAATAAATATTTAGTTATAGCGTAGAGCTATATCATGTAGCTAACTGTCAGGTGTCTCCATTCGCTGGAATGTGGATTACTGGACTGGTGAATTTTTTGCTTTTTTAGATCTCCTTAGAACAGCCCTTAGAGTGTTTTGTAGCTAGCTATGGTTAAAAGTTCTGCTACAGCTAAATACAATCATATGGCTCTTACCACAATGATCTTATGCTGTTCAGGGACATACAGACCTAATTTGCTATTATATAAATTTCATCTATTATGCTCAATATTATGGTGGTCATGTGTAAGATTTCTACTTAGGAATAAACTACTGTTAACTGCCAAAAAATCTGGACTGTTTTATTAGAGTATACCAATCTATTGGTCCAGGCATTCATTATTCTTAGTACTTTCGCCTATCTATAACATGGTTAAACTATGCTGGCATAATTGGTAGGTAGTTACCTGGTTTTAATCTAAAGCTATAGCAAATGTGATACTGTATACGTACATACAACTCTAGTACAAATCTTACTCCTCAAGTATACACAAGATTTTGTATGATGTAGTAATGCCGTAGAGTTTCTGTGAAAGGCAAAGGTACAAGAAACCAAAGCAAACACACGGACTGTTACAAAATAACATGATAATAATTAAGTTGTCTTGCATGGATCTCTCAACAAAGAGCTTTAGTACACATGTTCATTTATACAAGGACACCTTGGCAGTAGAGATTATATTATTATGATGGTATCTTATCACAACTTACTATCATCATCCACTATGGTCACTATAGCTTGATCAGGATCACCAACAGTAAAATCAGTGGGTAGTGAAGATGAATTAATGTGAAGTGTAAATTTCACTTTTTCTTCCACCACGGTATCATCAATTATTGAAACATTAAATGGAACACTTGTCACTCCAGCAGGAAATGTGACAGTGTATGGTCCAGAAATATAATCAACACCTCCTCCTGTGAAATGTTAATGGTAACATGTTAATCATACAATACTACAATGCTCACCAATAGTTGATCCACCAGTAGCTGATCCATCAGTGTCAAACACTGTTACATTAAATTCCCTTGATGATGGGTTACTGAGAACTAGTACAGGTTGTGCTGGTCCAGCATTTTCTTTAACACTGTACATCGACTCACTGAAGAATACATATTCTATTGCAGATATTGAAAAATGATAATCATAACCATATTATACGTACATACCCAACAACCCGTGGCCATTACATTGGATAAAGGAAAATGTATTGTATATTGGGGAGTAATTTACGTTCTAAATCAGTAACCAAGGCATGCAATACAACTTGCATTTTAAAGAAATATTTATTCAATTCATGGGCATTTCAGATATAATTATTAAACCGCTTATGTGATAAACATTTACTGTGCCTTCGGTGATATTAGACTATAAAAACTCACCATTCTCTACTGATGTTCCTACCACTGCAGGATCACTGAATGGTCCAGGTCCAATAATATTCACAGCAGCCACCATTACTGAGTAGTCAACATTTTCAACTAGTCCTGATATTACATATGAAGTCCTGTTATTAACATCCACATGTATAATTGTTGTATCATTTGATGCAACCCCAATGTACTGAATAATATAACCAGTAAGTGGTCCATTATGGTCTATTTCTATTGGCGGTTCCCATGATACCATCAGTGATTCAGAGTCAACAGTTGTTACCATGACATTCTGTGGTGGTGAACTAGGAACTATGGAGTTATAACATGACATTCTCTGACATCATATTATGTACTACTTACCATCGGTATGTGTTGTTACTGACACTTTGTTACTGTTAGCACTTAATCTACCATCACTATTAATGGCTTGTATAGTGATGGAATAGAGAGTGTTCTCCTCCAGACCAGTGAGACTTATAGTACTATCATTATTCACTGTCACACTCCCACCACTAGTATATGAAGCATTAGTAGTGTACGAGATGAGGTAACCAGTAACATCAGGTGATGAGGATAGAGTCCATGTGACTTCAACACTACGAGGTGATAATACTGTAGCCCTGACATCAGTGGGAGATTCAACTGTATATACAAAACCACTTACAGTACGTAAGTACATAATATATTCTAACTACTGACTTATGTCATGTGTGCAAGCTGCTGTTTAGTGTGATGTAATAAGTAGAGGCACAACAATTTATTGACACATTGTTTTGTGAGTTTCTCACATTGTATTCCCTTAAGGTTACGGGATACCCATGAATTAATTTTATGGGAGCTAACTTTTATTGTCTTGAAAAGCAGCCTTATTGTGTTCTGTATCGAGTGGTCTGGTTACCACCTTCAAAGTACTGTATAAAAAGTCTACAGACACTGTTGATAGGCCATTAATCAAGCCTCCTATGCTCCAACAGGGCTAAGTGACGGCAAGGTTTCCGTTTCTACACACAAAAACTTGCCGCCAAATGCTGCGATAACGAGCAAGGTAAGTACCATTTTTAGGGTTTCACCTTAATTAGAGATATATTTTCGAGGGCCTATCGAAGAGTTCTTAGCTCTCAACCGGCTTTATAAGTAGTTTAGCCAACAAATATCTCACTAAAGCGCTCCTAAAATGCCAATTTTTAACTTTAGACACTTATAAAATCTCTCGTCGGCGTTGTATGCCTAAAAACTCTTCGATACGCCCTCGAAAATATATCTTTAATTAAGGCGAAACCCTCAAAATGACACTTACCCTGGTCGTTATCGCTGCATTTGGCGGCGAGTTTTGGTAGAAACGGAAGCCACTGCCGTCACTTTGCCTGGTTGGATGACCTATCAACGGCGTCTGTAGACTCTTTACACAGTACTTTGAAGGCGGTGACGAGACCACTTGATACAAACCACAAGAATGCTGCTTTTAAAGACAATGAAAATTAGCGCCCACGAAAGTAATTCGTGGGTATCCCGTAACCTTAAACAGAAAGATAAACATAGCTAGGTAATGAAGGATGAAAAGAAACACCATATGGCACAGTGGACGAATCTTCATTAGAACAACAGTTTCACAAATCGGACACGATTACAAAAATCTGGAGCCATACTAGTCCTAGTGCAGTGGGTCATATGGTAGGCCAGCAGTCAGACAAAATACTGGTTGATTTGAAAATCTTAATTTTACAGATCACATAGCTAAGATTTTGCTGTACCAATGCCTTCAGTGGGATTTTGTAAGGTGTGTTATGGAGGCATGTAAAAGTTTGATGCCATGTTATCTCTACTATTAAGTGCTACCATACTTAACAATACAAGTGTCATTACTTAAGTATCATATTATGGCCGTGCTGTGTATACACACATACCTAGAGAAAGTATTTTAGATTCTGCAGTGGCTGAGCCACATCTTTCCACTGATGCTTTAAAAGTGTATGTGCCAAAAAAATCATCATTATCAAGAGATGTAAGAGTCAATGGAAATGTATCACTAATGAAGTTGCCATCTTTAAAAACTTCTTTGACAATGGGACTGGATCCATTGAATATTACACAATTGATTATTACAAATGATGCTATGGTTGATGGAAGTGTAATATCTTGTCCACATGTTAATGACACAAACGCTGGATTTATTACAGGTAAGGTTGACGGTGGTACCAAAGTTGGTACATCTGTATGAAACATAACACAAGGATTAATTGTTTAACATTTACTCACCACAAATCTCTGTAGTAACACTTCTTTTAAAGTTGCACAATGTAGCATTGCAAACTTCACAAGTGTAAACTCCTTCAGTTCCAAGTTGACCACCAACGGCCATAAGGGTGTCAGTAATTATAGCCTTCCTTTCATCTTGTGATATCTCTACATTTAGTTCAGACCCATTTGTAAGTATCACATCATTTTTGTACCACCTTATGATAGGATTAGATATTCCAGAAGCATCTATAAGTGGCTCACAATCAATAGTTAATTTTACACCCTCCTTTGTAGATATAAGATCATCATCAATAGACACAATTACTGATTTATCCGACACTACATAGGATATTGTAAAGGCAGTAGTACATATCAGGTATGTATGTATGTATGTATGTATGTATGTATGTATGTATGTATGTATGTATGTATGTATGTATGTATGTATGTATGTATGTATGTATGTATGTATGTATGTATGTATGTATGTATGTATGTATGTATGTATGTATGTATGTATGTATGTATGTATGTATGTATGTATGTATGTATGTATGTATGTATGTATGTATGTATGTATGTATGTATGTATGTATGTATTAGTTAACTAGTTACTAAAGATTTGTAATTAGATAGCCTAAGAGTCTGTTTATTCAATATGAATAGGACGGTCTTCATTGCTAATAATTCAGTTATTTATACAGCAACTCTTTCCCAGGCTATTCACTATATCTATATGTATGCCATATGAGGACCTTCCTCACATTGTTGGATGGTGGATTGCTGCTAAAGTGGAGGAAGAAAAGAAAAATTGGGAGGGCTGCTTAGGCATAATAATGTTTGTAATAATGCATCATTGACTGCTCTATATGATTAATGACTGTTTTATTTAGACTACTTTGATTGCTGAGATGGGTGCCCTGACAGCAGCCCTGTCCTCTACTATCAAGGTAGAGGGGTGCCCTAGCCCTTCCAGCTACCATCACCACTTATTGTACTGATCTTTATATAACAAGTACATGTGTCAAACCTTGGTTTTACAACCAACCGCATGAAACTGTGGAGCACGACAGCACGTACATTTTAGCAGACTCACCAGTTATAGTAGTATTTGCTATGTCAAATCCTACAACATTATCAGCTCTACAAGTGAACACATCACCATCGTGATAATCATCTACTGTGATATTACTAGCATTTCCTCTAGTTGGATCAGCTACTCCATTACGAAGCCAAGTGATAGTAATAGGAGGAGTTCCATTAAGAACATTACAATCAATGATAACATCAGATCCATCAACTACATATGCAGGAGTTCCAATCATAACTGTCATGTCTCCAGCCATTAAATCTTTTGGCTGCGGTATAAATGGTCCTTCATCAATGTCTGGTGGAATACCTATATTACAAATAAACACATATTGAATAAAGTTACAAATCATTTGATATTATGTGACCAGATTTTGTAAAAGGAATACAATAGCTATTCAATATTGACAGATTTGACGCCAAACTGACAATGCATCAAAATTTTGCCTTTCAATAATACATGTGGCCTAGGAAGCTGTCCGTCAATATTTTCCTGATCAAACTTCTTGATGAAAACCATCCATCAATATAATTATCTCTCCCATCAAAAATTGCACCATTCGGAACACATTGATCCAAATCATCTATCATATAGCTAGCTTGCTAGCTAGCTGTGTATTGTTAGTGATATTATAATATTTGGTAGCTCCAACCGACCTTGTATTCTTGACACTGCAAAAGCTGAGCCACACCCTTCACTTGATACCACAAAAGTGTATGTACCAAAAACATCATTGCTAGGAGACATGACTAAGATAGTAAAACCACTATTATTAATCAATACACCATCCTTATAAATTTCTCTAGTCAAGGTGCCTGATCCGCTCACTACTGCGCATGAAATTGAAAGAAATGGTACTCCCATTATTGTTGGAATGGTCACATCTTGTCCACATGTTAATGATATAACAGCTGGGAATACCACTGGATCAGCCATTGGTGACATTAAACTTAGTTCCTCTAAAAACAAAATATACCAGTGTTTTGGTAATTACATATTTATTATTTCACTCACCGCATACATAGAGTATGGTACGGTTAGCTTTGCAAGTGACGTTATCACAAACTTCACAAGTGTAAGTTCCATCAGTGCCAAGTTGACCGCCAACAGCAATTAATGTGCTACTGATTATACAAAATTTCTCATCTTGAGATATTATAACATTTGCTGCAGTTCCGTTTGAGAGTCTGATTCCATTTTTATACCATCTTACAGTGGGATTTGGAAAGCCATCATCGATTGTAGCATTAATCAATTGGCTACAGTCAATAGTTGCATGTACATGTTCTCCAACAGACATTGTGTTTCCAATGAGCCCATAAGCCATGTTGTTTATCACTGCACAAGAAGTAACATTTACAGTTTACTTATACGTATGCCTAAAAATGAGATATAAGAGTTTATTGATGAACAAGAATTCGGGTGGCAAAACTATGACCAGTGTTCAATAGGTCCAATAAGCTATAGTTAATCACCAGACAGTAATTGTGTGTCCTAGGATTAAGCCCGTGGATGTATATATATAATGGTATAGACAAGTGAATGCTATACTTGCCTGGGGTGAATGTTGGGGGAGGAGGTAGAGATGGAACAATCGGTGCATCTGTTTGCTGACCATATACCATAAGTGCCTATGGAAGAATAGAATTACTAATGTATATTACACACACATGCCTATATATATCGTGTGCACACACACACACGTACGCACACACGTACATATGCACACACGCACGTACGCACACACACGCACGTACGCACACATGCATGCACGTACACACACACGCATGTACGCGCACACATACACACAGAGGCACACACACAGAGGCACACACACAGAGGCACACACACACAGAGGCACACACACACAGAGGCACACACACAGAGGCACACACACACACACACACACACGTACGCGCACACACACACACACACACACACACACACACACACAGCACGTACGCACACATGTACGCGCGTACGCGCACACACACACACACACACACACACACACACACACATGCACACACACACACACACTGGAGTTATTGACCCTTGAACTCAATTAACATCTATTTCCTACTGAGGTAGCTAGCTACATTAATGCTGACAATTTACAATTTAGAATAAATTGTTCATACGTGTTTTTAGCTACGTATAGCTAGCTCGCTATAGGTAATGTATTGTATGCATGGTCTGAACCCTTTGTCTCCTACAGCGAATTGTTTAGTTGCTAAGCGTTTCAGTGGGTTGTCCTAGCTACGTAGCTAATTGACTGCATATTTTCAATAGTCTATTGATTTTGAAATATGTTTTTCCTTCGGCTATAGCTACAGGATTATACCTTCAGGGAGGCCTAAATTTAAATCTTATGAGTCACGTATACTCGTGAGTTAAGTATAGCTATAGGACCATACATGGGCTATACTGAGCTATGGGGGCTATAAGCCGCGGGCTACTTACTGTGATTTCCAGCGTTGCACATACGTAGAAGAGTAACGATGCCATAACCTGCCGGTTTCAATCCAATTCAGCTTGCAATAGATTCAGTTTAGCACGTTGATCCACTGAGCTGTGAAGAACCAGGCGGCCGGGAATCCGAGACGGAATCAGCCTTTGTCGCACACGGCACCGTTTATGATCAGCTTTGATGCAAGGGAGGTCCTTAATAAGTGCCACTTAAGGGGTGGCGGTAAAGTACTCCGCCCACGCATTTAAGTATAGATAACACCGCAGTAACAAAGCCCGTTTAATCACCTACGAATAAATAGAAAATTCGGTACTTTGTATATTATCGGTTTTTATTTCGTTTTTTATTTCATTGATTATTGCTTACTAGTTCCGTACACAACTAAGCGCGTGATGCAAGCAGTCAACTTAGCGCACAAGGCGATCGACCTGTAGGATTTGTTGCCTGACTAACTTTCCTCATCCGAAACTTGTGAACTCGAAACTTGCGAGTATAACTACTTGTGAGTAGGGCTATAAATTTTCACACATCACATTGTTGTTTCTAATTAATTCACTCACTACTGATTTGAATCGTTCAAGAATGTATGGCAGCAGTAGTGGCATAGATTAATTTATGCACGTAATGTATAGTAGTGGCATAGTGTAATATGTATATGTGAGTATAGCTGGAAGGAATGAAACCTGGCACTGAATTGTTTTATTAATTGTTTATATTTCAGTGATTTTGTTACAGATAACAATTGGATTGTTTTTCATTAGGCTGTATCCACGCAAACAATGTACCAAGAATATATGGATCTTTTGGCTACACTGGATCTATAGTACAGCCGTCAGTATCCACTGATGTGATGATGTCATTGACCATTGATCATGAGGCAAGGAAAACAAGATGTTTGTATGCTAAGTTACGTGTACCGGGAAGTTTGGGAGTCATGTGCCAAATTAAATACATCTGAATTACTAATTAGTACGTACATAGGCTGGATCTATCCAAACTTTTTGTTGCTGGAAAGCAAATTTGCTAAACTCTCAAGTCTACATCTCACTAGTACTATTTTATGCATACAAAAGTGACAATTAATATCATGTCATCACATATACTTAAGTTCACAAATATTTTGTCCTCTCAGTAGCAAAACAGGTGATAAAAAGATTAATCAACAATTGTAGCAATCGGCTAAAAACTCACAATAATTAATCAGCTATCCATACATGCAAGTGCACACGTAATACATTACATGATACACACTATAAGAGAGCATTCATTGCTTTTATGAGTGCTTCTATCTTATCCTCCTCTGTCCCAATAACTAAACACATCTGATTCAGTGGACACTGATGGCTCTACTATAGATCCAGTGTAGTCAGGTGATCCATATATTCTTGGTTTGCATGGATACGTCCTAATGAAAAACAATCCAGTTGTTATCTGTAACAAAATCACACATAACACTGAAATCATATAAGCAGCACTGATTGATATTACACTATACATTACATGCAAGTTTCGGATGAGGAAAGTTAGTCAGGCAACGAATCCTACAGGTCGATCGCCTTGTGCGCTAAGTTAACTGCTTGCATGATGCACTTAGTTGTGTACCAAAACTAGTAATCAATGAAATAAAAACCGAAGTACCGAATTTTCTATTTATTCATAGGTGTGGAATTTTCACTCCATTTTATAAACTCCTAACCTCTATACACTGTCAGGGCTTCATTTAGGGGGGCCCTTGCCCCTTGACAAACTCCTGCCCCCCTTAAATTTTAAGCAAAAGTTTAAATTAAAGTCTCAGATATACCAACAACAACTGTAATATTGAATGAAATGTATGTGTGTCACTGTGGGTTACAGTGTGTTTGTATGTACATAACTTGTATTACAGACATTATCACCATAGTAATTATACTACATTGTATCAAGTTCGCCTACATTGTATCAGTCAAGTGACTGATCAGCATAATCTATAGAGTGATTATTATTGCTTATGGTGCATTTTGGCAGGTACAGTAACTGAGAACTGTACCTGAGAATGCATCAGAAACAGTAATAACCTGAGATTACCTCTGGTCATTCTCAGGTACCTGAGAATGACCAGAAGCAATCTGAGAGAGTCTAAAATACAAAAATTTCCTGGGAGGCATGCCCCAGACCCCCTAGATGCCATGTGCTTACATACACGGATTTTTACACCATCGCCCCCTTACTCTCATAAAACCTTATTTTGTCCCCCCCTTGAGTCATTTTCTAGATGAAGGCCTGAGTCTGTGATAGGACAGTCAACCAGTCAGGTTACTACTCTAATGGAGCAGTCAAATCCCGTGTGTTACTTTAATAAAGCATTCAGATATTACCACAAAAACAATTTAGTTATAGCCACCTCAACCCTATGACTGGCTCAGATTAGTGTACCGGCATAATTTTGAGAAGAATAGGGCATATATAACAATAATTCTGAAATTATAGGATGTTTAAAAACACGCATAATACAGAATAATCATAATGAAATGCAGTGTTGCAGATTATTTCCAATATTGGCAATCTTAATGTGTCCACAATCTTAATGTGTCCACATGACAGTGGACATTAATATCACCAGAGCTTAAAATAAGGATTAGAAGTTGGTCATTTTTTCTCCTGCTATTGCATCATAATGTGTGTTTTAAGAGTTACCTATATGTCACAACATAAAACAACATATCATATTGTGGAATTCTATGTCACGACATATCGTATGTCACGACTATCGCGGCATCCCTAACATGAACAGCCATAAAAAGAAAGGAGAAGATGGAGTGTGCTACTTGTGTATGGATTTTGAGGGCTTACATATTTGTCTGCTTAATTTCTAAGCAAGTTAACATTTCTGAGTCGTGTACTGTAACAGTTTTTCCGTATAGTTATTAGGCAATCATCTGCAAACAGGATAATGAACCGGACTGCAGAATGCTGTATGTCTTAAATGTGATACTTTCATGAGGTGTAAATTTTATAAGCATGCAATGTGATTGATCATGAAAATCAATTTAATGCTACAAGTTTACAGCTGTAGTTAGCTACTAGTTAAACAGCAGTGAATTATCCTAGTGAAAATTTGTACTGCTTAACAGTAGAAAATAAAAATAAGGGATAATAGCCTTGGAACTCTGCAACACACTGGGATATAGCTGGCTATATATGGGAGGAACGTTGACGCTCTAGCACATAGCAGCACAGAGCTAATTTTGACCTAACCAATTATACTATAAAATTTACCTATTAATTTACCAACTATTATTCCTTCCTGATCCAAAATTTGTTTTCTTAAATCATTCCCATGCATATCTAGCTACTTATACTCAAAATTATTTGCACTATTCTATTTCAGATTTCCTTAAATCTGTCCATAAAAAGTGTTGTGAAACCAAATGTAGTTTATGTCGTGACATAATTCTCCATGACATGGCTACGTATGCCATAAAACATTTATATCGTGGCATCCCTAGTTCATGTAATTATATTATTTTGTATAAAATTTCCACACACACATAATAATAACTACATAATTATAATAATAACAGTACAGTTAGCTATATAGCGGTAGCTACATAATAAAAAATATAAAAATATGCGGCACAAGTAATAAAAAATATAAAAATATGTGGCATGTACAAATACAAAATCTTCAATGGACAACATGTGTACTACATTAAAAATAATCACATTAAAAATAGAAAACATAAGTAGGGGACTAGACAATTAAGAAACGCTAGCTAGCGATATTCAAAGAATATTATTAAATTAAACAGCCACAAGTACGTACTGCATGGCCATGCACCCCAAAGAATTTGTCAGAAATATAGCTAAGGTGTAAATACTAATTTATGTTGTTTATGTATGAAGACACACAACTTCAACATTCTGACAGTACGTATTATAAGCAGGGGAGTCAGCCCCTCCTATCACAAATATGGTCTCGTCCAGCATCTTCACTGCAGTGCAATTGCGACGACCTGTCCTTAGGCTACCAGCTTTTTCCCAGCGGTTATTATCTGGAGAATAACAATGAATCAAATCGGTCATATTAGTCACCTTTTCATCGAGCCCGCCAATAGCCAGCAAGTGTCTACCAAGTAGTGCAGCAGCAGAATATCTAAATGGTAAATTGGATAGCCTCTTCCACAATTGTGATAAATTATAGAAAGCACTTATGGCTCCTGTGATTAATTTCGGTAGGGAACAGTACCAAACTGAGGTACTACAGCCACCTAAAAGATAAAGAGAATTTTCAACAACAACTGTTTGAACATTGTACATATTCTCAGGTAGTGATGGACCAGTATACCACTTCTTATTTGGAATATCAAGCACTTCAATGACAGTGACTGTGTCCGATAAAGCTCCTCCGATAACAATTAAATAGCACCCATAAGTTATAGAGGTGGTGGATCGCCGTGCAGTAGGCATGGGAGGACAAGATTCACTCCACTCTTTTGTTGTCTTGTCCCAACTATAAATCTTGTCACTTGGAGTCTTGTTATCACCTAATCCTCCTACAGTTGTTAACTTGTTGTTGACCACAACAAGAGAAAAAAATTTGACTTTCGTATCAATTGATAACACTGATTGAGTATCAGGATTGTATATGAGCACCTTACAAAGATTCTCTTTTGATTTACCAGTGGTACCACCTCCAACATAAATCGTACCTTCATGTAACACTACTGTACACCTGCTTGTCTTGGTTTGTAGAATTCCATGATGTTCAGAATTGACAGCATTTATGCCAATACCCTCTAGCTCAGCTACAAACCCCACCATAGGATGCGGAAAGCCACTAGTCAGTTTAGACTTCTATACAAATAACAACAACACTAAATATAATAAAATATTGGTCAAAATTATACCTTTAGTAAAGTACTTTTACTGGAATCACTCTCAAATACTGTCTTGTCTAATATTTTTACTACAGAAATTTTCATTCTAGAAAAGAACAGCTCAGAATCTGTCATCTTCTTTTCAAGAATGGGTAGGGATGAAGCAAGAACCTGAAATTTAACTGTGACACAACTTTTACCCATAATCATACAAGAAACAGAGGATTGGTCAATGTTGCAGTGTTGAGTAAACTTTTGTATCACTTCATTAAAACTATGATAGCCAAGGTTAGGAGGGATGTTCATTTTAACTTCTAATGTCACAAGTTTTGTGGAGGTCAAGTTTATAAAAGGTATTTCATTTTTACCAGCATCACGAGATGGAGCTTCTACTTCTAAAAAAGTACAAGATTAACACAAGTGTGTACATGCAATTGCTCAACTAACTTGGCATTGGCAGTCTCATTGTACTGCACTGATGGTGATAGGTACCTGTAAGATATAAATCATGGAGTTTACCAAACATTTAGCCTATATATAGCTATTATACGTATTTTTATAGCATACTTTTGGCTTGCATAACACTATATAGTTATTTAACTGATTTCAAGTATAAGGAGTTATTGGTTTTGTAATCTTGCATACATGCTCCTTCGGCAGCTCATAAGCTCCTGACTACATGTACCTGTTACCAGACACTTTTGAGCATGCCTTGGGTGCACGCCTCACAAAAAGGTCTGGCCATGCATGCAAAACTAACACCGTGGGGTTGCATGGTCACTCTTCTAAATAGTGTATGAGATTTTAAAATCAGCTCTAAATTGCTTGATTTCAAATCTGATTTCAGTGGTTTGAAATTGTTTAAGTGCATGTGTGATCTTCATGTGACCAATTATGAGCTTGCATTTGAAAGGTACGTAGTCAGTATATATAGAGTGGGGTGTTAGCAGTTAAATGCCAGTGCTTTCCAAGGTCTTATGTTACCTTATCAAAAGCATTTCGGGTGTGCATGATGAAGTTGTTGATGGTCTTTCTTTTATATCAAAGTAAAGACCTTAATGTGTTAACATAAAGCGAATGTGTTGCTACACTACTCGACTGACAATGTTATAACCAGACCCTTTTTCCGCCTCCATAAATGAAAACGGAAAGAGTGGTCTGGTCACACAAGATGACTTTGGTGTTATACATTCTTACATGTACATATACAAACCTTGGAGATCATTTGCAAGTCCTTCATATTCAGGGTAACTCCTGAGAATATCAATAAACTTAACAAATCCAGAGCTGCATAATGCTACTTTGGACCTCAGATCATC
This sequence comes from Spongia lamella, assembly GCA_963930835.1. Taxonomy (NCBI): domain Eukaryota; kingdom Metazoa; phylum Porifera; class Demospongiae; order Dictyoceratida; family Spongiidae; genus Spongia; species Spongia lamella. Next base: position 9,848,756 of record OZ005751.1, on the reverse strand, counting down.
ATACACAACCAGCATTTGGTGTTTCATAGTCAAATTAGTTCCTATACCGCTGATCATCGAGAACGTTTCAGCACTGATGAGCCAGTTACTGTAAAGTTGTGGTGATATTTGTGTAGCAGAAATGTTAGTGATTGCATGAGTGTGTTTTTGTAGAGCATACAGAGCAGCTCTGGTATAACCGCGGCATTGATCATCTGTATTATTATTATTATAGAATAGCGAGGATTCCCCATCAATGGTGTCTGCGAGCGGATGGCTTCGGGGAGATCGCTGTCCAGGTACCTGTCTTCCTGGAATACAAGTATTTGTGCAATGACATCACTAGAAAATCCCCGGGGTTCCCCCGCCTATGAAGGCACCTATGCCATACCCTCAAAATGTAGTGGGCGTGTAAACATATCAACTATATACGTACTGTATATAATATTATTTAATATGATATCGACACAAACAGAAAAGATCATTCAGTTAGACTATTTACGACTTTTACTTACCAATTTGCCCGCTCGCATTTACGATCCACCACAAGTAGCTGGCGCACAGAACGAAGATCATCACCAGCGCTGTAAACGCTAACTCTGTTTCCATCTCAATACGCATTCTCTCCTAATTAGGGAAGTGACAAAAATACTCGTCAACTAAAAACTTGAGCAGTACAATTATATGCAAACTCCGAGCGACACAACTTGAAAATATTGTAAAAATGTTTATATAGCTAAACCGCGCATATATCGTGATGTGTCAGTGAATATTAGTCATGCATTCAGTGATACAAACACCAGCTATTATATAGCATAGATGATTCACTCAGATTTTATCTTACCACTTAGCTATCACATTATAACTAGCTAAACTATTGATAAGTGCAAATGCAAGTCCCGGATCCATGGAAACCGCTTGGCTCACTCATCATTTAGTCGATGAAAGATCAGTTTCACTATATAGTAAGTTTGAGGTCACACTTTCATCATCTGTAGTCTATTTCAGGCACAGATGGATGGGCCTAATCCTGCTGGAGCTCCCCATACCATCCATCATCAAAGTGACCTAAGATCATCACTTAGTAAATCTATGAGTAACTATATATTATATGAACCGTTAACTTTGCTCTGACACATTTTGTTTATTAATCCACTTGCATGTAAGCATTACAATTGTTTGTGTAGCTAGTAGTTAGCCATAAATTACATGTTACAAAGAATATCTACACTCCACAGCTCCAGGCAACCTCAGTACTACTGACTTATTGGATGACCACTCCAGTGAGGTGTTGTAGTACAGTCCACTGGTACTGCTGAATGACTGTGAAGGTGATGATCCACTAATGGCCGGCCATGACTGGACACACTTCGGAGAAGAACTCATTATCCCCCCAAACAATCCAGATACCAACTGCAATAAAACATGTAGCTAGCTACTAACACTTAGCTGGTATTTTCAATGTTAAAGTTTTCACTGCTAAAATTTTCACTAATAAAAATTTTACAGGTTTTATTTTCACATTTGGTGGCACTTTCCATAGAATTTTTGTAGAAGAAAATTTAATGGAATAATTTTAGCATTTTAGTCTCATAGTGAAATAAAAACCTAGCAAACCCTCTCTATACAGTATATGCAAGTTATAGTTTAACAAAAAATAAATGGCTAATAAAGCTACTATGCAGTACACAATTCTCGTATACCATATAGCGCAATTATGCGGTGGGGGAAATATTGGCGAATAAACTTATCTCCAAGGATTGATGGGGAAATATTTGGCAATTTTGGATTTAAGAGTAAAGATACTAAGTTGGTAAGAGAGTATTGGTTGGTAAAATATTGGCAAATGGCAGTTGATTCGCCAAATTCACCAATATTTTCCCCCGCCGCATAATTGCGCTATACGGTAAGCTCAACTAACCAGCCATATGCTGAGTGTTGAGTCACCATAAGCGTACGTTGCCAACATCTTCCCATCATCTGAGAAGTTCAGAGCAGTGATGGGATAAGAGTGAGCATTAAGCATCTGTAACAAACCATGACACAATTTCACCCCAAGCCATCTTCTCACTCACATGACACTTGAAGTGTTTCAAATCATAAATGGCCACTCTTCCAGACTGAGCCCCCACTGCCATACACCTGCTCTTCGTACAATAGCTTACAATGGGCAACCTGAACAATGTTAACGTGTAAACAGTACAAGTGTATACATTAACTGACTTTTTAAATAAAGGAAAATTATCCATTAAATTTTTCTCTTTCTTCAGCCGCTCAGTGTCCATACAGAACAACAAGATGTCTACCACCTCTACAAGTTGTAGAGTCACTTTGTGCATACACTTATCAATGGCAGCCTCGATCAATACGAAAATGTCACCTCTAGCGTCTGATAACAGCTTATTGGATGGAGTGACAATGCCCAATGTAGAGGGTGGCGACTGGACACCAATCTGTAGAGGGAAACTGGAGTGTGGATGATGCGTAGTGTGTGAGTGTGCCAGATATGTGGACACTTCTTTAGCTAACGCTGATATAATACTGGATGGGTGGGCCATTACCATGGTTATCAGGGCCTTACGAGCAAGAGAGGAAGTCAACACTCTAGCATTATTATCACTATCTCCATCATGGAGGGTCGCTGATGGCAGCCTTTTCATTTGCCATTGTATGGCAAGGTCCAACAGCCCAACAAGCACCAGAGGAACATTAAGGTATTTCTCCCACAAGTGAAAACCTCGGCCAATCAAATCGATAGCAGATCTGCGTAGGTTTGTATGCAGGGATGGCTTGGTGTCAAGGAGAACATTTTGTAGCGATCGAGCTGTCTGTCTAGCAACTGTATCTTCCATCATATCTGATGGGGCTGAGCTCGATCGCCTTGAAGTCTTCGGCTTTGAAAATTCAGCTCCGATCAGACCAAGAATAATAAGAGCCGTGTACTGTTGTTGTGGGGTTGCTATGGCTCCTTGTTTGGGACTATCAATTTGATCATAACTGATCTGAGACAGTACATCACCCCTTGATCGTCTTGACTGACTCAGTGGAGGAAGCTTTGATGACCAGTAAGTAACCAACTCCTTACGGCCCTCTGTCCCAACTCTCCTTAACTCAGATTGCAACAAAGCCTGTGCAGCTTCTCGAATCTGAAAATAAATAATAATAGGTGGGGCTATTTACAGAAGTAGGTGGTCCTCACCTCCAAGCACTTGTCTAAATACCTTCCAGCCAGTACCGGAAGATGTGGTGGACGGAAAGAGTCTCCCAGTTTCTCTGGGAGCATGACACAATGCAGAGCAGCCACTTGACTCCACGTAGCTCTAACGGTGTTATCCAGTATTACCTGTGATAATATCCACTAACATACAGCTAGACTATGAGTAAACACATTGGTACATGCTAGTGATGTGTAATATACAAATTTTCTTATAATGATATAACAGCCATTTTTATCACGATACAATATATGTACCTGCGGTCAGCATCAAGTTGAGTAACAAAATTAATATATTATTAGCGACAACATTATAGCATGCAGAGTAAGTATACTAATTATACAGATTAGTATATCACAATATAAAAGCTTCATGTGATATCATGGCCTAAATTTTTATCACAATACACGATATAGACTCTATCATATTGCACTTTGGTTAGAGAAAAGTAACTGGGTGATTATATTTATTGGCCAAATTTTCCGGCTATATGGTAAGTCATACAATACTATGACGGTTAGCTACATACATAAAGCAAGCTTGCTTTGCACCAAACAATCAAACATTTGTATTAAACATTAAACAGAGTGATTACCCGGCCTTGGTCTTCATCATCATCACTATCATCACTGCTCATAGACACTAGATTTTGTGTTCCGCCCTCTTTAGCCAACATACGAGCACCAAAGCTCTGGTTCATTAAAGTGTTAGTGATACTGACAACTGTTAGTAAGTGCTGTGTTGTTAGCGACTGTGACAGCTGCCAGCGTAGCTGATGAGCCGTCAATATGGCATTCAGCTGAATAGATTTTTTCTTGCCAGTTAGATCATCAGTAGAAGACATCTCTTCTACCTTGTGTAAACCCCACCCGGGGAGTACCAGTGATAAACAACTCCCGCGAGACAGCAGCCCATAGGAAACAGGACGTGTTGGTTTAACCAAACCTAACTGAGTTATACAAGACTTGTCTAACTCCTTATCAAGGTTCCAAGCATGTAAACAAGACAGTAATAATCTCACAATACTTATCAGTTGTTTAGTTCTTTCAGTTGAGAGCTGGTCATATTCGCTGCTCCTTTCACTGGCGATCCCTTGGCTGAGTTTTTCTCGGGTTTTCTCACTATCTTGATTTATGTTACCACGGTGATGACCTTGTTGCTGGTGATGACCTTGTTGCTGGTGATAATGCATGGCTGGCATGGACTGTACATGTGTAAGGCTAGCTGCGACATTGTATTGTTTTTTTGCACTCAGGTAAGAACGAAAAGCATCTGCCTTTGATTGTTCTCGTGTTCGTAACTTCTCTTCTAGTTCGTGCATGCGGCTAAGCTGTTTCATGACACTCTGGGGATCGAACAGAAGCACCTGTGTCACCGCATCCCCCCCTACCTTCAGGTTATGTATCTTCAAAGCATTATCATCTATCATTTGTTTCTTAGTGACGTCTGGGGTGTTAGCCAACACCGCCTGTGCCCATGATCCTTCAATACAACGATCAAGCACACCTTGTCAAAAAAATAAAACTACCATTTAAGAAATGGAAGAAAGCTACAAGCTACAACAAGAATAAGGACAAAGGCTTGAAATACTCCGGAACACATGCCAAAACTCATGCACTCAATAAATCATGTAAAAGTATAATTGATAGGGCAAAATTTCAGATCAAATCAAAACAATATACTTATCTTTTGTACGTAAATGCTATGTCCTGACAGCTCAAATTTCATTGTTCTGAAATTTTGTGAGAGGCAATATTTGGATAGAATTACCAGCACTGCTTACAATGTTTTCACAACATAACTAGCTACTAAATCTTGAATACTATAATACAGCACAGAATAATTAGAATACACCTCCTTACATGCCTCTACTTGCCATACATACAGTCTACCATCAGCACAATTGACCAACAAGAAATCCTCAACTGGTCGCCAATGGATACCAACTATCGGGGAAGCATGACTAGCAGCTAGTAAGAGACACTTCTTCTGTGAAGTGGACAAAATGGCTACCGAGTGGTCCTCAGCAATGCTGCAAACACATGTCTGCAGTCTGGGCTATATCAAACAAGGAAGATAAAACAGAGCTTATGATAATGGCCAGTCATCAGACATCTTCCAGCCAATTTTGGCATTTGACTGACCAAACCAAATTTGACCAGACAAATTTACATAAATTATCAATGGGGAAATGAAGAAATTTGCAATAAGAAAACAAAGTCCAAACAATTTCAGCTCTCATCATAAGCACTGTTTTTACCATCTAAGCTCTTCACAATAACATACACACTTACACTCATATTTTCAGGACATACAACAATGTCGGTCACTGCTCCACTATGTGCAGAGAAGGTGTGCACCAATGAGCCAGAGTATATGTCCCACATTCTCACAGTGAAGTCCACACCCCCAGATAGGATGTATTTAGCATCAAACACTGAACGGTAGGCACTGGGGTAGAGGAGATGATTTACCCTTCCATTGTGGCCAGTCATTATACAATGCTGTGGCCAACCTATTATTAAACTTCATATAATGCACACCACTGTATGACTGCCCTATGCTGACCTCTAGTAAACTTGCAGTGCTGTAGGAGCAATAAGGTGGCTGCTTGTGCAGCAGAGAATGACACTATAGTACCATCAGATCGTCCACACACTAGTCGACCAAATAAGGGCAAGTAGAGACCACATGTGATATCAGGATAAGGAGATTTCCCCAAGGGATCGGTCAGTGCACATGGCATGGCAGGGTGATCCCATGAATTGGCCAATGACTGAGTCACATGAGCTGATAGAGGGGAGGGGCTGGGCTGCTTCTGCTGCAGCAACTCCGGTAATCTCCACATGCACACTCTAAAAGATGAAGCACTAATCAACCGCAATCCTTAAATAATGCTAACCTTCCGGTATAGTCTCCTTGTACTATCACTGTACCAAATTTGATGTCAGTTAACACATAATAACAATACGATGAAACACTGATCTGTTAGATAAAATAAAACTATTACAAAGTATAGCTACAGTGGAAAGACTCAAAGTAACCAAACACTGACTGACATGATATGATGTGACATATCCAGACTAACACAAGTTCACATTTGTAGAAATGTACACATATCTCCTAACAATGCTTATTGCATACACTAAACTCAAGGAATTAAATTTGTTTAATAAGAAGGACACTGATTTAATTATATCAAGTCAAGTAGTTTCAATTTGTTTGTGTATGTGATACAACACCTGTAAATTGATAAACAAGCATGCCACACAAACGACAGCACAATAAATCATATAACATGTGGTTGGAAAATTTAGTAGTTTGGCACTGATGACCACCATTTTAAATTTTTACTTAAAGAATAAAGTACCGTATAGCGGGTTATTTTCGAGGGGGAAATTTTTCACGAATTTTGCAAATTGAGCTTAATTCGTGAAAATTTTCCCTGTGAAATTGCTGAAGTAAGTGTAGCAGTGTTAGTAACAGCCATGCATTCGTGAAAATTTTCCTCATGAATAATGGCACCACTGGGCATTCGTGAAATATTTCCCCCTCGAAAATGACCCACTATATGGTATATTAAGTGGACCCTCATTAGTTTGGACCAGAAATCTGATTAGTGAATTTGTTAGGATTAGTGGAGCATCCCTACATAAATAATTGCAGTTTGAACACTCTAACATAATAATCAAATACTGTAATTGGACATTCACCAGATGACAAAAATTTATAGCAATCAAAATACTATTCAGATTTGCGAGAGTTCAGATTAACAAAATTAGAGGCTCCACTGTATATAAGAATTGAATTTTTAACTGCTTACGCACTTTATTGAGTGGGTGTGGCTGCTGTTGTTGCAGGATAGCCAAGATCTCTGCCCCAGAGGTAGATCCACCCTCTTCATCACTGCTCTTGGCATCATGATGACCAGGAACGCATCTAACAATAATGCAAAGGTATTAGATTTCAACAGATACCGTAGTCAGACAGACAGACAGACACACACACACACACACACACACACACACACACACCTTGCAGATAATTTGTATATCACTACTACTCCTTCCTAATGTGTGAAATACAAAATTACATTGTAAAAATAACTTGCTTAATAAAAATTCTAACAACCTTGCTCCACACTGCGATGGTATCCATTGAAATAAAATCACCTCCCTGCCATTGTCTGACGTCCTTCTCACATGGATGAATGGCAAGTAACTTCATCTGTCCACCAGTAGCATCATACAGCTGTAGTGGTATATGTGTACATACATTATATGCTCCAATAATATGTGCACACTATTATAACTATGAAGCAATAAGACACATTCATTCTCAATGCTCAAAGAATACCAGGCGCTAAGTATGTGGAAACAAGGTATCCAATGGTTACATGCCTAAAAAGTGTATGTATTACATTATACTATTGCTACTAATAACATTACCAAATATGGTAGTACATCATACTTACCTGCCATACCCCCTCAGTAACAACCAGCACTGAGGAATGATGACCATTAGAAAATGATGTCATTGTTAGAACAGAGAGCAAGTTCAGTGTCACTGACCGTTCCTCGTACAACACTTCAGGCTGTAAATCCTACAATAACAATTATTTATGATGTGTTAGTTTAGTAGTTGTATGTATCTTATTATTGGCTAGTTGCCATTGAGGAAGATGGATGACCTTATAAAGCTCATAAGCTTAGTCATCATGCAAGGGGTTCTCCACAGAGAACTAGAGATTTTTTCAAGATCTGAGTAGATATACAGATTTGAAATACTCGAAAAAATGTATGATTTCCAAATTATTTACAAGGATTTACAAATACACTTTTTAGTTTGGTAAAAAAGATTCTTGAGAATTGAGTGATTAATATAAGCGGTGAACCCCTCACCATCATTGATGTATGTATTAGCTGTTTAGGGGGAATTTTGCCCCTTGTAAATGATTTTGCCTGGCCATAAGCAGTTAGTCAGCAACTGCACTCAACAGCCAGCCCCCTCTATATTTTTAAATATATCGATTTGCCCTCTGAATTTATTTTCTAGAAAAATCCCTGGCTGCTCATTAAGCAGTTTACTCACTTGGTAAATGACTACTTTATTTGCCGGCAGTAGCCATGACTTCGCATATCCCTCCATCGTAGCAGCAATGACAGCATCCCTGTGCTCCACGTTCGGCACCACACATAGTTGCTGCAACCAATTGGGGGTGTGACTGGACCGTAACATAAACAAGATCTGTTAATTGAAATAAGGAATAGCCCAATAAATGATACTCAAGTTATGTAATAATCGTCTGGTGTAAATATGTTATCATCCCACCCCTAGTACAAGTTAAGCATACATGTTAGGCCAAAGCCAGTTCGCTCAGAGTCACAATTCTTATCAAAAACCCTGCAAGCTATTACTACTGACCATGTACCTGTAGAGAGCTGGAGTCCAGTATGAATATATCGGGATACTGCCCCCAGCAAATCAGTAAGGTCTCTTGTTGTCTGGATCGTTCTATCGTCTGTGGCAACCACAAATATTAACATTAAATGATCATGTTTAGAAACATATTAAGTACTCTAAAGATAACACCAGAGTATTAAATACATAATTTATCATTACTCATTCATCACGTTACCATGGAATTGCGTGTGTGCATTATGTTGTAATGAAATTGAAACCAACTAATATAATAAAATATCATACAAGAAGTTCACAATAATAGATGGTACTCCAAATGCAAGACAGGTGAACATAAAAGCTAACAGTTCTAACTACTGTATAGCTGGAAATTTCAAGGGACAAAAATTCGAGGTTTTTGACGTATACTCGAAAATAAAATCCTTGAAATTTGGTTTTAAGATAATAATTATTGGTGAAAGAGCTTGTACCTCTAAAATTTTATTTGCGAAAAGTTGGAAAGAGGTAATCATCAAAAATTTTGTCCCTCGAAAATTTCCAGCTATACGGTATCTTCCTGTATAGGCCCTCCAAATTGGCATTATAAGTATTTCATAAGATTTTGTAATTTTTGCATTCAAAAAAAATTACCTGAATGTTAAAATTACCTTGATATGATTATGTTTCCCTGGTAACGTGGTATACTTGACGCATGTGCCATCTTTACAATCCCACAAGTGAATCTGTCTGTTGATGTATAGATTATAAAGACATTGTCATCTCTTCAGTATCTACATCATACCCTTTAGCAGTCAAACTAGCTACACGGTTCCTATCGCCAGTCCAGTTCTTAACAAAACACAATGACAATATCTCACTCTCCCCTGAGCCAATCAGTAAATGTTGAGGATGTAGCTATAGCAACCAGAACAATGTAACAGCAATATGGTCAATATATTGAGCACACCTCTATATTGTCGTTTTTCTTTTCCTTGTGAAAAGTCCAAAGACAGAGTTCGCCGGTCTTACACCCGGTCGCTAGCCTCCCACTATTACCAGACTTACAAATCTGTGTTATCTCGTGCGAAGGTACCTTCCCACCCCAGAAAACTATCGGCACTGTCATTTGAATTGAAGACATCGTGCCAACCGTCTTCCCGATCGAAATATTAAGAATACACGTGATTTACATATTTTGTGACGGGCACTCGTGGAATTTTGATGTACCTTAGACCTTGCCCTTTTCCCTGCAGCTGTTCCTAATACTGGTAGTACAAGATGTCTGGTGTGTCCAAGATCTTTGCACGCGAAATTTTGGACAGCAGGGGCAACCCAACTGTTGAGGTGGAGGTTACCACTTCCAAGGGAACGTACCGGGCAGCTGTTCCGTCAGGCGCTTCAACTGGCATATATGAAGCACTGGAGCTGAGGGATAAAGATCCCAAGCGGTTTATGGGGAAAGGTGTGCTGAAGGCAATAGACAATGTCAACTCTGTCATTGGACCCCACCTCATCAGCAAGAACATAGATGTTACGCGCCAAGAAGAGGTAGATCAACTGATGCTAGACCTTGATGGGACTGAAAACAAGACCAAACTTGGAGCAAATGCTATACTAGGTGTCTCCTTGGCTGTATGCAAAGCAGGTGCTGCACACAAAGGTGTCCCCCTCTACCGTCACATTGCATCATTGGCAGGGAATAGTGATGTCATTATGCCGGTACCCGCCTTTAATGTGATCAATGGCGGCACTCATGCTGGCAATCGACTGGCCATGCAGGAGTTCATGATATTGCCAGTGGGTGCAAAGAGTTTCCGTGAAGCCATGCAAATAGGGTGTGAAGTTTATCACAACCTTAAGAAAGTTATCAAACAGCAATATGGGCAGGATGCCACCAATGTAGGAGACGAAGGAGGCTTTGCTCCTAACATCCAGGATAATCGTGAGGGTCTCCAACTGCTGAAGGTTGCTATTGCTAATGCTGGTTACACCGATAAGGTGAAGATCGGAATGGATTGTGCTGCGTCAGAGTTTTACAAGGATGGCAAATACGACCTGGATTTCAAGAATCCCAATTCCGATAAGTCAAAGACAATGAATGGAGCACAACTTGCTGACTTGTACACGTCATTTGCAGCTGAATATCCGATTGTTTCCATTGAAGATTGCTATGATCAAGATGACTGGGAATCATGGTCAATGCTTACAGGCAAAACTGACATGCAGATCGTAGGGGATGACTTGTTAGTCACTAATCCAAAGAGAATAAAGACCGCCATTGAGGCCAAGGCATGTAATGCTCTTCTGCTAAAGGTGAACCAGATCGGTAGTGTCACTGAAGCTATTCAAGCGTGCAAGTTGGCTCAAGCAAACAACTGGGGAGTGATGGTCAGTCATCGCAGTGGGGAGACTGAGGATACCTTCATTGCTGACCTGGTGGTTGGTCTCTGTACCGGTCAGATAAAGACTGGAGCCCCCTGTCGCTCTGAGAGGCTAGCCAAATACAACCAATTATTGAGAATTGAGGAAGAACTTGGGGACATGGCCAAATTTGCTGGAGAGAAGTTCAGAAATCCTCTTGCTTGACATAGGGGATGGTAAACATGTCTTAACTTAGCTTTAGTCTACCTTTAGTTCTTAGTCATAACTTGTACCAACACTTCATGATTATATTAAAAATTGTACCTGTAAATTATATTCTAAATAAAGCACATACTTATAGTTTCCGTGAGTTAGTATACTATAGAGGGACGAACGTGAGCCACGGACGATGACAACGAGAAGTTTCTCGCAAAACTTTTGGGTAAGAAATTGTCAACTGAGCAAGCCACTTGGAGGTCGCACGCACTTGTTATGCAAGTTTAGTGGTCACGGGATTTGTAGGACTCTAAGCTCATTAGTATTAAATTGTACAACGGAAACGTTTGACTGGACGCATTGTATTTGTGTGTTTACCCACGCGTTAAACGTATTCGTAAACTTGTTTTGTCTTCGTAGGGCATTGATTTTTGCGGAAACCAAGGATTTGACACCTTGGTAAAGAGGCTAAAAGATGGCAAGAAAATGTGCACAGATTTTGAAGAATTTATAGAGAAAAGGTACAACATTAATAGTGCAAGGTTGCATAGCAGTGAAGGCCAGTAGTAAATATGTACATGTTGGCCTCCTTGGGTATTATGGTGGCTTCAGGATTATTAACATTTTGGTTTAGGAAAAGTTGAGGAAAATGATTAATCATAATAAGTGATTTGCTTTAATTTTTATAGGGCTAAAGCAGAGGAAAAATATGGAAAAGAACTAGTGCAGTTGGCTAAGCAAGCAGGAGGCCGTGAAGAAATTGGGTACATAGTATAATATAGTCTGGCGTTGCCGACCCTTTTACGCCGCTCGCTTTTTTTGATTACTTGGCGGCGCTCGCTGTAAAAGGGTCTGGTCACATCCGTAAACTGAACTTGTGTGAGCTGCAACTATTGTTGCAGCACCAATCAGATCACAGTATTTCATTTAATTGCATTTTGGCGCGTGACGTATATAAAAATGGCTGTTCGTTGTGCAAGGATTGATGAAGAGACGGCAGAAAAGGCGATTACACGCATTATTCAGAAACTGGGTTACTCACAGTTGAAGCCAGAGCAATTAAAAGTTATTATGGAGTTCGTATGTGGTAAAGATGTATTTGCCGTTTTGCCTACTGGCTTTGGGAAAACACTTCGTTATGCTTGGTTTTTGATGAGTTAACCCACAGGAGAGTACCATCTATTATTCTAGTGGTAACGCCTTTAAATGCCATCATCCTCTGCTTGACGCCATGTGTAACCCGCGAGATTCTAATAAATTCAGTATTTAATTACATTCCAGCTGCACAAGTTCAGTTTACGGATGCGACCAGACCCTTTTACAGCGAGCGCCGCCAAGTAATCAAAAAAGCGAGCGGCGTAAAAGGGTCGGCAACGCCAGACTAAGTATAATACTGGCGGTGTAATTTGTAGCAAATATGTTTTACACTTTAGGTCACTTCGTAAAGCCTGGGATGATGTAAAAACTGGTGAATAATTTGTTGTATACTATAATATTATGTGAGTTAACCTTTGTTTTGTATCACAGAGACAGAGAACATTGGTAAAGCACACATCAGTGCTGCACACCGGATGTTAGAAGAGCTGGACAAAAGCCTGAAAGACTTCCGTGAGCAACAACGGGAAATAAGGAAAAAGGTACATCACTACAAAATCCCTATTTTATCATTATATATGCATTCATGTGATATGTTTACAAAATACTAGGCATATAATATAGTGTATTGTTTTATTTTGTTGTAGTCAGAGGATACAGTACGGCGTGCCTCCAGGCACAAAAAGACATGTTATGATCGGACAGTTTCGGTGAGCACATGCTTGTCACAGTTCATGTGTTTAGCTGGTTACCGGAATTAATATTGAAGGATTTTGCTATGCTAATAAGCAGCTAATTACAAATATTATAGTGAAATTTTATCCATGATGAGTATCAGAGGATAAACCATATTGAATTCCGTAAGTGAGTGTAACATGATCATCCTGTTCATAGCCATAGAAGGTACTGTGGCCTGAGTGAGGTCAAATGTGTACAAGATTTTAGTTACAATAGAGTGCCTTGTAAAACAACATAATATTTGTCTACATACAGATGCATGAGTGCTACAATTAAAAGGATGCAAAGGATTTATACTGATAGCTGATACTCACGCCTATCTGTTTTCTTGGGCCACCATCTTGTTGTGCATTGTTGAGAGATAAATATTAAAAAGCATTATAAAACTGGAGACTGAGAGGGAATTTTACTTCAGGGTAAATAAAATGGCTGTGATTTTAGGTTTACTGTTTTTTGGCGATGCCAAATCTGTTAAAATTCTACCCGTCAGTTAAAACTATTCCCTCAAAAGCGCATTAATTAGAATTTCACAATACAAGACATTCATCAATTTTTACCCAATTAGTCAAAAGTTTTGTACCACCAAAAATTTACACTATAATTATGGTATTGATGGAAGGGCAAAGGTTACAATGATTGTTTGCACACGATAATAATTTGTTTCCATGATGCATATATCATGGAGCTCTGGTGATGGCAATTAATATACATCACCTTACTGCAGAGAATAGCCTAGTAATTGTACTAATAACATTTAGTTGCCAGTTATGAAAGCTGCACTTGAAATATGATAAAATGACAGTTGTCAAATATATACTATTAATAATTCATGTGTGTGTTGTGTAGACGAGATCTACTTACGAGAACAAGTGTAAAGAAGCTGATAAGTCTGAAGAGAACTTCCACAAAGTACAGAACATGCCTGCATCTAAACCGCCCGACATTGCAAAGGTATAATGGTTCATCAGTGAGAACATTCTCTCTATAGTAAACGGTACTTTAATATTTGACGGCATTTCAAGTGCGAAGCTGTTCCTTTAAATAAATTACCAAATATGGAATATAATGGTTGCCATGGTTAGCAGATTGAATTTTAAAATTGTAAACCATAGAATTTTAGTGATAAAATAATTTTATTATGCTAATGTTCATAGTAATATCAAGAGGTAATATTGTTCCTCAATAATTCAGTTATAAGCCACAGGGTCATAACTAGAAAGGCTTCTAATGAAATGATAATATACTTTAGGCTCAGAAGAAGATGGAACATGCTAAGCAGACCTCGGTAACGGCAGATGTGACATATCAAGATGCAGTGAAGAACTTAGAGGAAGGAAGAGTACTCTGGGAGAGAGAGATGGAACTGTTATGTAACGTAAGCATCATGTGATCTAACCTGTACCAGGCCATTTGATCCACTTTTATGACCATATATGGAATTAATTTAGTAGTAATGGCATTCATTATGCAGAATAAAAACATTTGGTTAATTTCGTGTACAGTGCAACCTTATGATGTAAGGGTATAATTAAAGATCATTGCAAATTAGAACGGACTTCTGTATATTCATATATAGGTATAAAAAAAGTGCGAGGCCAATCACAAGCAGCATTACAAATAGGTATGTGCGACCAAAAACTTTGATATCAGTTGAGGCCAAGAAGTTACTTATCAAAAATCTTTTTAACTACATACAATAGTTTATAGCATATTTTCACAACTATGTGTGGAAAAGGTGGCCAAGTGACAAAGCCAATCATAGTTGTGAAAATATGCTATAAACTATTGTATGTCATTCAAGTAGTTAAAAAGATTTTTGATAAGTAACTTCTTGGCCTCAAATGATATCAAAGTTTTTGGTCGCACATACCTATTTGCAATACTGCTTCTGATTGGCCTCGCACTTTTTTACACCCAAGGTGTTTTTGTTTAGCATATCACTACTTTTTTGAAAGTATAAACAGATGTTATTACTAGCAAGCAGCAGAGAAGTACTGCATGGGCATAACTTGTATTTGCCTAGCACACAATATTGCAAATTAAACTTTGAAGCTTAATTTTGAAAAACTCAGGCCTGAGATTTTTTTAAACTTTCACTACAGAGTGATACACCAATATAGATTGTGTATATGAAAGTTTATGCAAATCATTTGAAGGGGGTCCAGGTTATGACAACTATCACCCTGCAGTGTAATAGCCCTTCTCAAATACATTCAAGTGTTTACTTCAGACTGATAATAGTATGACAGGTAGAGCATACATAGGAGAAGTGCTGATACAAATTTGGCTGAAATCCATGAAGAAATGAGTGAGTTATTAGACATGCATAAAAAGAAAGTTTGAAAAAACTTCCAGGGTTCATGAAAGTTCCCACAAGCCCACGAAAAAGTGTGCAATGAAAATGAAAGAAAAAAAACAACTGCTGTGTAAAAATTTTTGTGGTGATAGGAAGGCATTTATAAGGCTGTATCAGAAAAATGGCTGAACCGATTCCTATCAACTTCGGGATATTGTTTCTTCAAACAATGAAGGTTAAACAGGCGAATCGGGCAGGAAAGGATGGCTTGTCGTGCATAGTCGCACAATGGGTGCCATAAAACTCACAATGGCTGGTACTTAGGAATGGTGGTGCCTATTTCCTCCATTCTCGGTTTGTTGATTCTATATAGTAAGAACGTTGTGGGTCGGTAATAACTAAGCGATAGCTTTAATGGCGGCTTAGCTAGAGCATTTGCAAGTTTGAGGGTGGTGCTACGTGTAAATAACTCTCTCAGTGGTCGCATTGCTGTGCTTCTTCTTGGCCTCATGACTCACTATCGTGAGTCTTGATGTGACTGGATTGTCTTATATTTTACAACTTTGATGTGTATTCGCTGTAGCAATTTCAAGAATTGGAAGAACAGAGAATAGCTTACCTACGGCATACACTGTGGACATTTACTAATATTAATTCCACCACTTGTGTGGATATTGATCAGGTGTGGTTGCTGCATAGATTAGGGGGCGTGGCTGCTACATTATTGTTTATCTGAATATTGTGTAGATGTACGAGAACGTTCGTCAGTCACTGGAACAATGTGATATCGATGCTGACATCCAGCTGTTTGTAACTACCAAATCAACGGGCATGGAAAGACCAGGTAATGATAATAGAGCACAGGAATGCCATCAGTTATTATAACACCCTACAAATTTAATTTCAATCATTGAAATATTTTAGGCCCTACAAAAACTGTTATTGTTATTGTTTAACAATGCTGTTTAATTTCACAACACTGAAATGTACCACACTACACTACATGTGTCACTGTGCAGGGATTTACTAGGGGGGGACAAAGGGACCACTTTGCTCCCCAGGCCTCAGTGGTAAATTCAGTCAGCAGCTGCACTCAACAGTCAAAGTCCAGCCCCCCCCCCCCCCATATTTTGAAAATCTCGATTTCCCCATTTTCTAGAAATATCCCTGCCATGGTATACAACACCTTAATTCAGCCAGAAAATGCAGCTAGGGGGGTGGGGGGTGGGGGGCAAATTGAAGCTTTCAAAACTGTAGGGGGGGGGGCTTATCTTGTAAGCACTAATACTATTATAGTCTATAATCTTTTAACATAGCCATATATAGAATTTCAATTTTGTATTCCAACACCTAGGAGGGGGCAAGAATTAATCTAGGGGGGCGAATGCCCTCCCACCCCCTTAAATGCAACTCTGTAGCATTGCGTGTACTAGGTAATTGTCCATGTGTAAGTATTCACTGCTTGTTGTATCACATACAGCTGCAATCCTGTATGAGAACTATTACCATCTGACGCCAGACAAGGCTGCACCTGCTCCATCACATGGTCACAGTGCACCGCCTACAATGAAGAACCGGCCACTACCATTAGAACCAACTGCTGAACATCATACCCCACAATATCCACCAGTAATCGGTATGGTAACATCGATATACCATCTATTCTATTACTGTCTCTACCAAGCATGATTATTGTGTACATAACATATAAGATTGGGCAATATTTCAATATATTGCCAGCATCGCCAAATTGGGATATGCAATAATCATTATCGTAGATATTTGCACGTGTCAGTAACATCACATATGCAATATATCACAACATACTGCAGCGTAGTACTGTAGGATTGATCACAAAGTAAATATACATCAACAAGCAATACTGAAACACCAGCACATTCTTACTAACAGTAACAGACCAAGTTTTACAATTGTTATTACAACATTGACTTATGGTACGCCTGATTTACTATAGTAAAAAATTCCAATATTCCAATAATCGCAATATAATAATTGCAATTCACAAATTCAATATCACCCAACCTTAACACAACACTATGAAGCTCATACTGAGTGCATTACGGCTGAGACTGATGTGTTGGCACTCCTGTACACAGCATATCAGCCCAGAGTGTTATTGTTGTTGTTTGATTGGTTTAGAGGACGACGGGCTTTATAACGTACCGGTCCAGCGGGTAGTAGCACTTTACGACTATCAAGCACAAGGCCCTGAGGAGCTGACACTCCACGATGGTGACATCATCACTCTTGTTGCTAAGGAAGATAATGAATGGTGGAAAGGTCAACTGAATGGACATACTGGTGGGCATTAACTGGAGTGTTACTGTTTATTAATTATGATGTAATCGTAGGCATGTTTCCGGCAGCGTATGTTGAAGAACTGCAGGCCAATGTATAGGTGTGGAAAGTGATCTTGAAACCTTTTCTAAGCATAAAATGATATTAATATTTTTTATATGTTACAATTAACTGTACAAAAGGACACACTATATTTAATATAACGAACACCTATTAGAAGTGTATGAGTAATAATACAGTGTTCTATTGTACTATAAAAATATAAACCCACGATCGAAGTGAATAAGGGTCATCTGCAGCGCATGGCTGGTGCATTATCAGATAAAGAGAAGGAAGCGTTTCCGTCAAGGGGCGGTGATGATGTACAGCCGAATACTAAGCATCACAACAAGTGCGTGAAGAGATTAGAATACTCCATGCGAAGAAGTGCGCGGATTGCACTTGATGAACTGTTATATAAATACACGTGTGTTTGCTCGTGCATTTTGCAGATGCATATGTGAAGTTCATGTTAGAAGCGATGGAGAAGGTTGGTTGGTAAGAAAGAAATTACGCGTATATTCCACTACTGCATCCTGTTATCTAACTTATCTCCCAGTCCAGTTAATATCAGCAAACATATTGTGTGCGAGCCGTGCAGTAATAAGGTGTTGGGAGGCTTTGATCATCGTACCAACCAGGTATAGTAAAGCTCAATTCATGTTCATAAGTAGTGATAGTATGTTCATGTGCTACAACTAGCATGCCTCGACCAGTATGTCTACTAGTTTGGCAAGCCATCCCCCGGCGCGTAGTGCAGGGGTCTGGTCTGTTACGCACACAGTACTTGTGTGGCTGGAATGTAATTAATGTACGTGATATTACATGACGTAAATAAAATATGCTAAAATTCTTCGACTGGATTGGTACAATTTTAAATTCTGTGATTTGATTGGTGCTTCCACTATAGTGGCAGCTTCACAAGTACAGACGTTTGTGTAATCTTTGCAACTGTATCGAGTGACATAACTAGTTTCAATCTATATTAATCTGCGTAGTTACAGTAGCATAGCAAGTATAAATGAGCTGTGAGAAATACCGAACCAGTGCGTGTTGTCCAGATATTTACTAAAGAACTGCCATTTGAACACATTAGTTTGCGCATGGGTACGATAAAATAGAACAAACTGTTTATATACGGTACCCGCGATTCAAATTTTTGTTGCAGAGATTAATTACGCAAACGTCTACACACAGTACTTGTGTGGCTGGAATGTAATTAATACATTACAATGAATACGAATGAATAATGAATAATTAATAATGAACACAATATACAATGAATACTTGTGTGGCTAGAATGTTATGTGAATATTACATGACGTAACTAGAATTCTTCGTGATTGGTTCTTCCACTATAGTGGCAGCTTCACAAGTACCGTGTGCGTAACAAACCAGACCCCTGCACTACGTGCCGGGGTCTGGCTTCCCAGATTATATGCCTACATAGTACCATGCACGTCTCTAAAGATAACATTTCAATAATGAAGTGACCATGTAGTGTGATTCAGACTGAAAGCACCTGATATTTAGAAAATTATATTTTGGAAGTTGCCTAGATTCTTGAAATTAAATTATCAGAAACTTCTGGCATATAAGTAGTAGCGAACTTCTTAAAATAACCCAGGTAGTCCTTTCCGTAACATTAATTCATATATGTGAAGCTGATTGACATTTCTGGCTATATTTAGCTATACGGTATATCATCCAGTTGTAATGACTTGACCATATACTGTAATGGTGTAAATCAAGTCATTGAGATGCGTCATCATCATCTGTGTAGGTAGTGTTGTGTGAGAACATGATCTATTCACAAGGCTGTATGGATGATGTGTTGACTCACGAACTGATACATGCCTTTGATCACTGTCGTGCTCATGTTGACTGGAGTAACCTTGACCATTTGGCTTGTTCTGAGGTAAAGATAATGCATATGTAATGAAGGTAGACAGTGTATTGTAGAAATGACTGTTTTAATAGAAGTTATATACACATTAGCAATGGGCAATATTATATCTTAAATTCATTATACAATAACTGATACCAAAGAATTTTAATACCATTATTGACACCATAAAATCTTGACTTTGATTTACGAAGTATATAAATATTATACCATGTGTTCATAACACTGGTGCCAGTGGTAGTAATAACTCAGTGGATATTTGCAATAATCATGATATTTTAGTGGACAGCATTAATTTTTAGTATTGGTTGTGGTTTTAAAATGACGTTGCTAGTTTCATGTTAGTGTAGCTATGTAGCGTGTGTTTTATTTCCAGTAATACATTGTTGCATGACTTTTAAGTTAGTTTTTACATTTAAAGATTAGAGCAGCGAATTTGAGTGGTGACTGCTTTTTTGCGAAAGAGAATTTCGGTCGTTTCAGATTTGGCTGGTCAAAACATCAACAGGTTAACAACTGTGTTATTACAATCTCATTATTACTACTGATGTGCTATTATTAGGATTGTGTAAAGTACAGGGCTACGAGGTCAATCATGTGTGTGAAAGATGTCGGTGAAAAGGAAGCCACAGAAGCAGTGGAACGAGTATTTAATGCATGTTTTAATGATACTAAACCTTTTGAACGGATTCCACCGTAATTCTATGAATAGGTAAATATGTATTTATTTCTAGCAACAGAAATAAATTATAAAATAACAGTCCACAAAAACAGTAAAAGTAAGCTGGTGGCAACACAACAGTAGTAGTAGTAGTGGTGGTGGTGGTGGTGGTGATGGCAGTAGTAGCTAGTAGTAGCAGTTAACAAGTCGTACTATATCCATATGTCAGAACTACAGTCTCCACCAGGGTAGCGTATCTCATGTGCTAAAGATGGACCGTCTGGTTCTGTACCGAAGTCAACGTAGAAGTCCTTGTTGAGGGTGAGGCCTCCCTTCTCAGTATCCACATCCATCATCAATAGAAATGAACCGCTCCTATAAGAATGATATATGTAGGACACAAATGACTATGTATGTAGTTGTGTATTAGTACTGTGTGATGATGCGGTACTTCATTTATATAGTCTAACTTTATCAATAATAATGGTTAGCAATGAATGCTACCAGCTATATAGACTCACAGGTTGATCGCTCAAAGGGTTGTATACACTTGTTGTTTTACAGAAGTTTACCATTAGCCATTGTGATATTGAAATCTTGTTGGCTATCTTTATCTCAAAACACAAGAAACTTATAGATCATAGCATCTAGCTGGTTATTGTGCAGCGCTGTTATGTTGCTTGGTACTGTCTATATTTTAAAATAACTCTACTAGCTTGATGGGCCTATATTCAACATCTATAAACTTTGTAATGCTTATCTTACTTTGGCAGGTTGGGGTAAAACTGACGGTCCCAGGTACTAAATAGTGAGGTGGTGATGTAGAGCCTCTTGCCATCCAGCGATAACTGTAGCATTTGTGGTCCTCCTTCCACTCTCTTGCCATTAATGTACAGTGGGTCTGGTTGACTCTTCAGTTCCTTGTCCTCTGTCACCTTCACTGGTCCGTCGTTGCATATACTGCCCCCTAAGAACAGCTATGGGAAGATACAACACAGCTTGATACTCGTGTAGATTGTAACTATTGCCGGCTACGTTGCTATATGTGCATAGCTCCATTAATTGGTATGTACAGCTATGGCTACCTAACTTGAGTTGATTCTCTTACCTGACCAACTAGTTTTGGATTGGCGGTGTCAGTGATGTCATATTGCCTCACATCACCATGTACCCAACACGTCACATACAAATATCGATCATCCAGTGACACTATACAATCCTTGATTAATGCTGTGATGTGTTAAATATATTGTGAGTATATATGACATGTTATAACAAGGCTTGGATCTCTTACCTGGCATCTCTGGTAGAATCCATCCATCTACTTTCTTTGCAGGTACATCTATTGCCTTCATTGCACTCCAGCCACCATTCTATATGATGCAGTCAGTACAATGTGTATATAGCTGTGTGTGTATCAGACCTCATTCTTATAGAAACGCATGATATTAGAAGAGAGTGCACAAGCAACATAACCTTCTGTGGCATCGGGATTATGAAGAAAGCGAAGCTCCAATGGAATCATCCCATCATCTCCCAGATCGATATCTTGCAATGGAGTGTGTTCCTTCCAATTCCACACATGAAGAGTATGGCCATATTTGCCTACATGAAACTTTATTATTTAACTCGTGTCCTGTGCTACAGGCAATAAATGCCAGTTGTCACAGTAGGGTATCTTATTATTAACAAAGAGCAAAGATATTTCTAATTTTATACCTTCAGCAACATGTTGAGGGTTGAAGCCATTTTTGAAAAGATTTGGCACTCCCCATTCACTACTGATCATGACGTTATGTCGAGGTTGATACCAAAAGTCATAACCAAATGGAGTAGAGGTTCCCTCCTTTTCCCAGTTGCCTACTACATCAAATGTATTACCATCCAACAGTAGAAAACTTCCTGTATGAATAAAGATCACATGCAGTTATGTAAACTAGTCAGTCACATGATGTAAATTAACTAGTCAGTCACATGATGTAGGTGAATTCCATACCTTTAGCATTACCATCAACATCTCCCATTGCACTGACCATGATCTGACCATTAGCCAGACAGTGTGAAGTGTGGGGAAAGCTTAAATTTGCTTTTGACTTAAGCTCATCACTATCAATGACCTGCATGCATTGCACCATCGTAATGCCACAGCTACCTGGCTATAGGTGTTATACATACTTTGAACATTCTCGGTGCTCTCTGGTCAGTGCCTGTGTCGATGACGTAGAGTCTTGAACTGCATATTGCTGGCAGTATGAGCTTAGTACGGCTTTTAGTAGCATCACCAAAACAACTGTAAAATCATAATTAGCACATATAGCTAACTGCATGATCACTGTTATACCTGCTGCAGGCATTCCATCCTGAGTGGTGTAACTCATCATCAGTGAATGGCATAAACAATCTGTGGATGACCTACAACATGTAAATGATTATAGCGGTAATCTGTAATCACTGGACTAGCTACAACGTCTATTGGATCAGTTGATATTTTTGATCCTTATTGACGGTTACTTTTCTGAGTAAAATATAGCATTGGGTGAGTGCTATCACTCATGTACTACACTGTAGCTGTGGCTGTAGTTGAAGTTGATAAGATAAAAAACAACTCTTGATTCCGATAATTGACAATTAGCTATGTTTGCGGTTGCAGATCACATGCAGTATGGAGCTAGCTCCACACACATTGAAGTTAAGCTAGTGAACAAATAGATGATTAAAATCAACTTTCAGCTAGAGTGGCCAGTTAGATCAATGTATAGCTCAGCTATTCATTGTAGCTAGCTAAGTTAGAAATTATCTCCAATTTTATCACTAAAACAATAAAAGATATCATGATGCATCAACCTTGTTACCTATAGCCAACTCAAGTACTTAATTAATCATCAACAAATAAAATGCAAACAAGATAAGAACTCAGTCCATCCACCATCAGTAGTGTGAACTACCCGGCCAGGGGTAAACCTGGTTTAGCTGCATTGTCAGATCACGCGTTGTTTAAAACTAGCTATAGGCTATAGCTTGCAACATCTGCAGAAGAGCTAAAATATTGGAGCCCCTATATTATATACAACTACTCTCTTCCAGTCTAGCTTACGTACTTTTCCGCACGTAGGAGATGAAGGATCGCAGTCGATGGTGGCAAGGTAGTCGGGCTTTTTCGTTCCAGTGTTAGTATACAGGCAGGGTATGTACAGGAGCTTCTCGCGTGGTCCTTTTTTCATCGCATCTTCGGGCGTTGCATAGCCAGGGCCGCAGCCACACCCCTTGTTTACGGTTGCCATTTTTACTGAACAATGAAACGATTAGCTCTCCAGCAGCTAGCTATCTTGTCCGCCTCGCTAGCTAGCAGATCATGTGACCACACAGTTTGTACTAAAGTACTAAGTTTATAACAATACGCTGGAGCCACTTGTGGTAAACAAGCTCATGTTACGTGCCCGGGTAGCTTATAGTATCATCACATGATATCACGCAGCTGCATATATGCAGAAGACTGAAACCTCAAGCTCATCAGGTGGTAGCAACTATTCAATTAGTATAACCAGCATTGACCCAACTTGCAATTGCATGCATGAGTCTACTGCATGAGTTAAATATAGACTAGCGGCTACCATGGTTATTAAATTATAGTATGTAGCTGATGATCATATCCAGATGTCTGAGGTACAGTCTCCACCGGGATAACGTATCTCATGTGCTAGAGCAGGTCCATCTGGTTCAGCCCCAAAGTCAACGTAGAAGTCCTTGTTGAGTGCGAGGCCTCCCTTCTCAGTATCCACATTCATCATCAACAGAAATGAGCCACTCCTACAAGGGATCCAGCACAATACATGATTATTGCTCCATATACTACTATAATAACGAACATGCATCTTAGCTAGGCTACATGAGTGATGTGAGTAGAGTAGCTACCATAGATAATCATGGTTATGCAATAGAGTAGATTTTGCTTCATCATCATGCGTGTAACTTTATTTTCATAATATTACAATCATGCATGCATGTGCTCATGCTCTCTGCATATGTTATAACAATTTGTCAACTCAGTAGCTACCGCCGGTATAGTGCAATTTTTTGATGGGGCAAATTATTGATGGATGCTCTTCCTTGAGAAATTTTATGGGAAAATGTTGACATATTAGGTCACTGGCTGTGTTATAGCTACTACTGGATCTAGCTATATTGAAAGGGAAATTTTTTGATGGATTACTGTCAAATCCGTCAATATTTTCCCTAGCTGTCAAAAAATTGTGCCGTTGTACAAGTTGATTGTCCTAATTATTAACTACATAAGTTATCTACATAGTGCCAACTGACTATAGCTAAACTTATTCTTCAGTTAGCCTGACCCATGATTTTAGCTAGTAGCTAGTTAACACACCATGAACTATAATTTTATAATTATTATATAGCTACAAAAATCGAGGGGGAAAGTTTTGATTTCACACACAGATTTTATGTGATATGTATATTTTACAGATTTCACGATGATTTGTACAGACTGCACACATGCAGTAGCTACTATACTTCGCCTTATTGACAAAGGAAATCTTGAAATGCAATATTTTCCTACTTAATTTCCCCCAAACTTTGCATTTAGTTTTCATTGGAATGAATAAGGTCACTACTGTAGTCTACTATTACTACTGGTCACTGTTGCAGGCTTACTTTACTAAATCAGGATAAAATTGTTTATCCCAAGCACTAAATAATGATGTGGTTACATAAAGCCTCTTGCCGTCTAGTGACAATTGCATCATTTGTGGTCCACCTTCCACTCTCTTGCCATTAATGTACAGTGGGTCCGGTTGACTCTTCAGTTCCTTGTCCTCTATCACCTTCACTGATCCATCACTACATATACTGCCCCCTAAGAATGACTAATAAAAATCTATAGTTAACACCATTACTACAAAATGATGTACACTACAGTGGCTATGGCTATTGTAGGCATGTAAATTTTCTTACTTGACCAACAAGTTTAGGATTGGCAGTATCAGTGATGTCATATTGCCTCACATCACCGTGTAGCCAGTTGCTGAGGTACAGATAACGATCGTCCAATGAGATAAGACAATCAGTGATGAGACCTAAACAAGCCGGCAATGTACGTATACGTAACTATATACATTATATATATTAAATGTTATGTAACTAGATTTATACCTGGCATGTCAGGTAGAGCCCAGCCTCCCACTTTCTTTGATGGTATGTCAACAACTTTGTCAGCTTTCCATACTCCACTCTATATACATTAAATATCATCAGTTACACAATATTGTTGTTCATTTACTTTGTCCTTATAAAAACGTATCATATTAGAAGATAGAGCGGCTGCAACATAACCTTCTGTAGCATCGGGATTATGTAAGAAACGAAGCTCCAATGGAATCATTCCATCATCTCCCAGATCAATATCTTGCAGTGGAGTGTGCTCCTTCCAATTCCACACATGAAGAGTATGGCCATATTTGCCTATATAGATAGCTACACATGAAGTTAGTGAAACTTATCACCTCATGAAACAACCCAAATAGCTACCATAAAAATATAAATTTTACACGACTAAAGTTTGGCAAATCAGCTAAGATGTTATCTAGCAAAATTTGGCAAATTTCTTCAGAAGCCATTACTGATATATATACATAAAGTTTGGTGATGAATTAGCATTGATTAGCCAAATTCACCCCACCCAACACCTTTGACAGTAAATTATAGTAGATATTATGGTGTTAGTAAGCTTTAAACATGTTCATAATGGAAATAAATACAAGACATGAACATGTTTAAAGCTTACTAACACCATAATATCTACTATAATTTACTGTCAAAGGTGTTGGGTATATACATACCTTCAGCAACATGTTGAGGGTTGAAGCCATTTTTGAAAAGATTTGGCACTCCCCATTCACTACTGATCATGACATTGTGTCGAGGTTGATACCAGAAATCATAACCAAATGGAGTAGAGGTTCCCTCCTCTTCCCAGTTGCCTACTACATCAAATGTATTACCATCCAACAGTAGAAAACTCCCTACAAACACTGAAGTAACACAGTGGTAGCCACAGTGGTGTGTAATTTACCTTTAGCATTGCCATCAACATCTCCCATTGCACTGACCATCACTTGACCATCAGCCAAGCAGTGTGAAGTGTGAGGATATGTTAACTTTGCTTTACTCTTGATTATTTCTGGCTCAACTGTCTATTAGTTGATTGAACCATTAAAATGCATATAATTATCGTGATAGCTACAGTGTATACAACTAACATACTTTAAACAGTCGAGGAGCTTGTGGATCAGTACCAGTATCAATGATGTACACTCTGGATGATGACAGTGATGGAAGAACAAGCTTGTTACGGGACTTGCTGGAATCACCGAAACAGCTGAAAATTATTGAAATTGTGTTATGAGTAAATGCAATATATGGATGCTCCATGTATGACATAATCTATAACAATGCAGCTACAGGCTACATAGATGAGTCTGCATGCATGTGCAGTGAAATCTGCTCTAATCAGGTAACTGCATGTGTAATAAGGTCATCTGCTTAAACTAGAGTTAAAAACACCTGGATCAGATGGGTTACTTTTTCTCTGGGCCATGCTGGTCACTACCGGGGTCAAACTCATTATGTTTGTAATACTCTCTAATATAGCAGTCACAGATAATACTAGTACTATAGTGACCATTCTATAGAGAGTATATTTCATTACAGAGTTGCTGAGAGCATTTGTATACACGTGCATGGGTGATGATGAGAAACTGTAATTCTACTTTGCATGGCCCATGCAATTAAGAACACTTAGGAGATAATGATGATTGTTTCTGCTAATCTACAAATTCATTGACTGCATATAGTTACAACTCAGACGGTGAAGGCGGTTAGCTAATTGCAACAACATAAATTTACAAGAGGTAACTTGTGTTAAGTATAGCAATTGACTGATAGCCACATGGAACTTCATTATTTGAATCAAGGCTTGTCACATGTTGAGTAACATTTTGAATAAACATCAAGTAACGAACAATGAATAATGATCAGCATAAAATATGAGTGTCGGTGAGAAACCAGTCTAGCTGCTATTCAACTTTGCATGCATGCCTAACCTACATAGCTTGATAGCTAGCTAACTGCTTGAAACTACGTATAGCTAGTGGTCAAGCTGGTTTATGAGACTATATGATCAACTAGTCTCGTGAACACAGACCGCTTTACTCGGGGGTGGCGCTTATCGATTGGAGATTATAAGCGCCCCCTTGTAAAGGGTCTGGTGAACTTAGCAGACGCGACTTGTTCTGCTGATCTACAGATTTTGTAGATTGTTGATTGGCGTTGAGTGGCTCAAAGGCTACCAAGGTGCATGAGTGCATGCTGCGCGCCTTAGCATTATTCGCACCTATTTAACCTACCTTTTGTGCCACTCAGTAAACTTTCCTTTGAGCCACTCAACACCAATCAACAATCTACAAAATCTGTAGATCAGCAGAACAAGTCGTGTCTGCTAAGTTCACCAGACCCTTTACGAGGGGGACGCTTATAATCTCCAATCGATAAGCGCCACCCCCGAGTAAAGCGGTCTGTGTTCACGAGACTAATGATCAACATCATAATCTGAAAGCTTCATGCATAGCTATAAACAGTTATCCCGGGCGTCGTTTACCTGCTGCAAGCATTCCATCCTGAGTGGTGTAACTCATCGTTAATGTTGGGCATTGACAGTCGATGGACAACCTGCAGTGTGTGTAATTCAGCAATCACAAACAACTCACATGTCATGACATCACGCAGCGGGCGCATGCGCTTAGCTTGCTGCAAGCTGGTATGAGCCACCAGAGCTAGACCACGACGCTAGGCTACATACTGGTCTTCGCTCTAGTTACTAGCCATGGTTGCATAAGACTAACTTTTCCGTAGTTGGAGGAATCAGGGTTGCAGTCGATGGTAGCGAGGTAATCTGGTTTGCCGCGACCAGTACCGGTGTAGACACAAGGAATGTAGAGTAGTTTCTCTCGGGGTCCCCTCATAGCGTCCAGCGGTGTTGCATACCCGGGACCTTCCGCACAACCAGTCTTGCAACTATTCCGCATAGCTTCGTTCATAGCCGGCTGATTCAGTGAGTCCACCTTGGCTTTACTCGGCTATTGAGCTGGTAGTTATATCTCTCATCAGCAGATTTCAATGAAACTCCTTGTATTAGAGCTTTACTCCATCCAACCAAGGACTTAGAACTGTAGAAGTAGAGATATACACGTATTTCGTCGAGTATTTCTAGCTGCGGGTTTTTCGGATAGAGAGGCGGGCGTTACTCCACTGCAACACCGTTGTTATCCGGTGTCGATCTGGATATCTGTACGCAGTGGGAGGTTTTGTGCATGCGACAGGAAGAGGAATAGGAAAGTTTTTGAATGCAATCTCTCTGAATATAGCACTTCAGCAATGGCGTTCTTTCCTGTAAGCGTTAAAGAGTCCAATGGTAGGAACAATTACATGATCAACGTGGGCACTAATTGGAATGTCAGTCAAGTAAAACAAGAGATTTTACATCAGAGCGGATTGCAGCTTAACCAATTTAAACTGGTGTTTGCTGGTCAGGAGCTGAAGGATACAATGACATTAGAGGTACACTCAGTCAACAAATCACTCTACATACCTTCCTATATAATTCAGCTAGCTAATATCTTAGTTTGTAATATATCTGTGTGTCATACTCTGTGAGGAGGTTTACACAGTAAGCAAATAAATAAACACACACGCATGTGCACGATTTTTGCGATATTTATGGGTTGCCTAAGCAAAAACTCAATCTTCAACATGTTTGACATTCACAACTGTTTGGTAGTGGTAATATTTTAAACCTATATTAATGATGCATGTAGCACCTTACAGTAGTACCTTCTGTAATGGATATTAAGCTCATTTTAATAGCAGCAACACTTGCAGTGTTGTGATTTTTGTACATCAGTAGTTAAACCAGAATTGTACATTAAAAGACTAAATGCCACAGTGAAATCCAAAAGGGTGATCATTAATTAAAGTGTGTATTTTATCATGGCAGGATCTTGGGATACAGAGTACCAGTACTCTTCACTGTGTCCGTGGTAACTTTACTGCTAATGTTGAGATGCAACGATCGGCCAGACCAGTTCATAAGGTGAATCTTGGCTCAATCGAACCAACTGTTGGTAAGTGAGGACCAAGTGAGGTTACCAAATAAGATGTGTTTGTACTTATACTAGAGAGCCAAAAAACTCATTTTTATGTGTTCTGCAAGAAGCCTTGTGGTGCAATGGCACCTGGAAAGTTGCGCGTACGTTGCTCCCAGTGCAAAGACTCATCATTTGTACTTAATCGGGTAGGTTAATCTTGGCTTAATGTATCTATGTTTCAGTGAGTCACTCTGTTAGGGACCAGGTGGATGGGAGGATGTGTTAACACCACGACACATGCGTGGTCAATGCCACAGCGGTAACTGCAGGGGGAACACAGCAGTAAGTGACGTCTTCTTATACATTGATACTATAATATAATATAATACCATAGCAAATAACATTATTGTTTAGGAATTCTATTTCAAGTGTGCTAATCATCGAACATCGGACGATGACTCATCAGTACCACTGCACATGATTAGGGTGAATGACGTCAAGGTGCCGTGTATCACCTGCTTTGATGTGAGGTAAGAGTGAGTTTTAAGATTACATAATTGAAGTATATAATCTTAAGCATTCTATCCTCTGGTAACAAGAGATTGCACATGTAAATCACGAGAGATGGATCATGGCCTTCCGATACATTTTCTATAATGACAGTTGTCCTCCATAATGTATGGATCATGATTTACATGGGCAATCTCTTTGAAATTTGGAAGGACTACTGTAGACCTCCATACCTATTGATGATTTAATACTCAGGTTGTCAGGAGCAACTATTATGTTTGTGCATGAAATAATTAGAATAAGGAATATGCAAATGTACAACATATTATAGGGACATGGTTGCTGTGTTTGATTGTGATGTCGGTCACTCCATGTGTATACGTTGTTACGTCGATTATATTGAAGATGCTTTGAGCAATCGTCGTTTTAAGGAGCACCGTCAGTTGGGCTATACCATCCAATGTCCTGGTATGCAGATCACATGACCAGTTACGCTATATGTGTGTTGTCTCCTGCAGCCGGATGTGACGGGTCTGAGATAAAAGAAATCCATCATTTTAGAATAATGGGAGCCAAAAATGTAAATAAATATATTGTATGTTTGCCTTTACACACCTTCTGCTTTTCTAATTATTAGTATGAACGCTATCAACGTTTTGGGGCTGAGGAGTGTTTGCGTGAGATGGGAGGAATCTTCTGTCCGGCACGTGATTGTGGTAACGGCCTCCTTCCAGAGCCCGGCCAGCGTAGAATAGAATGTAATGAGTGTAAAGTGAGTGAGAGTGAGAAAAGATGTCCTTTGATGTTGTATTGTGACAACATAAGCTAACGTTGTTAGCAGTAGCTTTTTATATATAGCACATAATCTTCTTCTCTGTGCTGCAGGCCTGTCTGTCTATTACAAACTGTGTTGTTATAGCCATGTAGTGGCAAAATTTGCTTTTTAATTTGGCAGATGGTGGAGGCCTATAAGCCATTGCTTCATGGACAATGTGGGCGGTGGCAGAATTAACTCTGACACTTTCATCCAAGTTGGCCAGATTAAGTTCCATGTCAAATTTTGTAGTTATACTCCAACTGATTGTATGACACGTGTATGTAACAAGTAAACAATGGGCTACAGTAACTGTTACACTGTCCTCATACTATCTCAAGAAAACAATAATATAATATGTGTATACTTCTATTACACACATACAGATTTTGACAAAACCACGTAAGTTAATTCCACCAATTGCTCATCAAATTACAATCTGTTAAACATCCAAATTTGCCAATCCGTAAATGTTGCCACATTTTTCCACTACACCAGTATACATAATCCTACGAGAATATTCTATACTGATAGTGACTAGTGCATGTGTGCCTCTGTTAGTGTCATGTGATCCCTTAGCATGTGTTCTGTGCTCAATGTCGAGGAGATTACCATACTGGGGGATGTAACACTGCCCCTGCTACACAGCAAGCGCCCCAGGCTGAAAACTCTGTGAGTGTACTGTTTATGTAGTGTGTGTCTGTCTGTTGTGTGCATGCATTGATATATGTATACGTAGGTGTCAGCTTTGACTACACATACATCAAATGAGGTTATAAGGGTACATGAGCATTGCTACAACCTTCTGGTCTTTTTCACTTCAACACACACAAAATGTTCACAACGAGATAGTGATAGATTTCACCATCTCTTTTCTGTCATTTGTACATTGTACAATAAAGCTTTATTATATCAAAACATTGTACCATCCAGTATTTCTTATACTACCCAATGACTGTATCTAAGTGAGTATGGATATATCTCTGTGCTACAACAAGTAAAAAGAATTTGTCATGAGAGAACTTTAAAGAATTTCGTTTTAATCCTTTCTTTTGGCTCATTTCTGTAGGGTAGTATGATGAAGCCAAAAGTAGGGATTAAACTTTTATCAATATTGACCATTTTCTTTAATTCTATAGAACCGTTTTACCCCCAACCCTCGGAATGTGGAACAAGCCAGATGGGCTGAGGCTAATGATAGATATGTGAGGGAAAACTCAAAGCCGTGCCCTCACTGTCAGTCTCCCATTGAGAAGAATGGTATGTAGTGTAATAGTAGCTGTAACAGTGACATACACTCTCTACAACACAGGGGGTTGCAATCACATGACATGTGCAATGTGCAAGTTTGAATTCTGCTGGTTATGTCTGGTAGAGTGGAATGGGAACTGCCAGGGAAGCCATTGGTTTTACTAGATCATGTGATGACCACATTGACAGCTTTACATACACAACCGTTGAGTACATTTTGTAGTTGGTTTTTTACCTCTGAACACCCACTCACCCACTGTGTACCACATATGAACTGAATGTATTTTTAGAGTTAGCGATTTTTATTATTTTTACATGGTACGTATGTGATGTTGTGTATTTTGTAAAAATTAAATGCTTATATTCTTACTTCGAATAGCAGTGGCAAGTTACTAGACCTACACATGCAACATCGATACTACCTGGTATTGTGAGATATACCACAATTGCATCAGTATACCTAATTGTATTGACTCTCTGATATAAATATTCTTTACTGTAAGAATGATATTACCATCTCTGCCTGTTGATGTGATGAAATATTACATGTGACAAGGAGGGAGCACACATTAATGTCATATGATGAACTGGTAAAGAAGACCGTCTGGATGAGAATGATTGTCCTTGCAACCTGATATAGATGGCAGTTGACAGACCATTCCTCAATGCCTCAACCTGGTGTGGGAACTGGCCGAGTTGTTAATTTAGTGTATAACAAGTGCCTATATTTTGCAGTCTTGGGCCCAATTCGTCAAAGTTTTATTTCATCAAAATGGCCTGACTCAGGATTCACTGAAGTTTCCAGTTTTTACGGTACGTAGTATAAATCTTAGGAGGAGTAGAATTAATTCACAATTGTTTTATCTACGAGCATGGGTATATGTGTGGTATGGTGTCAGCTGACAGTATTCAAATTACTCTTCTTCATCAGTTGCTACAATGGACTCGCTAAGAGCCAAATCCCAGTAATGCTCTGCACCGTACTTCTTCAGGAACTCCCTGGCCATCTGTTCTGACGGACAAGTCTTGAACTTCCAATCATAAAAACTCTTTGATTGTGCCGTACCCTATGATAATACATGACAGTGGGTACTGGGTAGTTTAGTTGTCCTATGTAACAATGTGATTCATCATTATAAAATATTGTGTGCTGTGTACTCATTAACTACACTAGCTGGAGGGGTGGTAATTCATCCCTCCTAGCTCTTGTCCCTCCTAAAGTTTTAATAAGTCAATAATTTAGCCCCCCCATACATTTTGGACTATTTTACTTTTCTGGATTCAGCCCTAAGGCATCTCCAATAGATACACGGTAACCATTAAATACATCACTGACACCAGTTGGTGTAACGCTAGACATTACTAACCTCCCATACTAAAGTACATGTATTCTTTTTCTTCTTCTTACTTGAGCTTGCCTCGTCTGAATCATCAGATTCTACATGTAGAGTTGTAGCACATTGATAAGATATCACTCGGACATCTTACCTTCTCCTCTCTTGCGAGGATTCCACTGTATCCTGTGTAACATCAGTCGCTTGAATTTCTTCAGTGCCTTCAAACCTAAAATGTTTCAACAATACTCATTCTTGTACTCCTGACAAATACCTTGGGCGCTATAAACATTTTATAGTGATTATAACAGTTATTCTATAGCCCCACCTACCTCCCTGCACAATAACCATGTTAATGTCTTTGTGTAACACTACACACCCATTGAGCATGTACTGTTGAGCGTTCATGTCAACTTTAAACTTGTTCGACTGGTTGGAGAGGTTGTTAACACGATACACCTGTACACCGATTCCTGATGCCATATCATCCCTCAACTTCTTCAACTTCTTAGATCTCTTCTGTTCCTTAGTGAGTTTACGAGCTGCATTAGCATCCTGGTGTTTCCTAAACACATAAGAAAAGATATTACAGAGGAACCTCTCTCAAAACTAGTGCTGAAATGAATAGCAATTTTTACTATTCAAATAGTTGGTTCCCAATTCGAACAAATACTGATTAATCTATTGTCCAAAACCATATATAAAAATGACCAAATACTTCTGATAAAACAACTTAAATCAAAATAAATGTAAAAATTATCTTCAAAATCAAATAAAACTTAGTCAAATATTCATTATGCAATATAAAACAAGCAAAAATTGCTATACTAGATAAATGTAAGGCTTTAAATAAAAAACGAATATTCTATTGGTTTCAAACTATACGAATATCATTATTACTAACGAATAGTCCAAATATCCGATTATTCCTTTCAGCACTACTCAAAACACCCTCCATTAGGGATGGGATAACTGACCATAAAGGAAAAGTTCTGTGATCCCAACAGAACCATGCAATACATTTTTATTTCTCAAGGAGGACAGTTTCTATACATCGGTGCTTATGATAAGGGTTGAAAATTGTTTGGACATTTGTTTTTTTATTGTAACTTCCCCTATAGAACATTTGTCTGGTCAAATTTGATTTGGTCAGTCAAATGCCAAAGTTGGCCAGAAAATGTCCGATGACTGGCCATCATAAGCTCTGCTGTACAATAGTTGCAGCATACTGACAATAAATCACTGGGTGTAATCATACTAGAATACTGAAAGTGTTTGCATACAATCAACACAATGAGGTTGGGCTATACAGAAAACAGTAAAGCGTCCAATCACACCACCCACAATATAATAATGGTCACTCTCTGATTACAAAATAATCAATTTGTAGTCACATTATTTAAATGCATGATGTAAGCAAAGGACCAATGAATCATCACAGTACTGCTGTACATCCATGACTATAGCCGGAATGCTGTGGCACCTTATGTGGGTCCCATGAAGAAGCAAGTAAAAAAGTAGAAATTTTGATAGACAAAATATTGACGAATAACTGTATTTTCCCTATAATTTCCGCGTTAACACTCAAATGCATCATGTGATCAATTATAATCACCCTATTGCATCAAGCTTACAGTGGTTTGCGAAGTTCTTGCTTTGCTAACTAAAAAGCGGAAGTTGTAGTAGTGTGATGTGATTGGCTATTTGTAAAATAATAGCCAATCGGCTATTTGTAAAATAATAGCCAATCATATTGCACTATTACAACTTCCACTTTTTAGTTTCCAATGCAAATTGCTGTACTCACTTTTGTCTGTCGGCAACCTGTGCTCTCACATGAGCCTCAACCTTGGTAGGATCTTGTACGGCTTCACTGCCAAGGACTCTCATCAGGTTGGACATCTTCACTTTAGGCTCTGGCTTGGGTATCAGTCCAAACTGGATCATCTCCTGTTTCTCCTTCTCCTCCTCTCGTCGACGCTGCTTACGCAGCTTTTTACGTTCCTGAACAAACAGAATAATCTCTAATACAATGCACACAGAAGAGAGCAACTCGGTGTTGACTGCAGTATTGGGAATATGGACAATGTTGATGTCACAGCTTCATTCTAGGTGTGCATTTGCTTCATCTTACAACATTTCCCTGCCTGCCTTGTATTTATCAATGTAAGACAGTTCACATAATTTCCACTGCCTAAAGTAAAAATTTAAAGCCTCCCCTTAAAAATATTGATAAAAATACACAACAGAGCATATCACTCTGTCTCTTACAAATATACCGTATAGTGAGAATGTTTGGTGGGAACAAAGTTACTAAAACTGACTGGAACTATCCATTCACCAAACTTTTCCTTCCCAAACTCTGTAGAGCAAATTCGCCAAACTTTCTCGGTTGTAAACAGCTATAAATGTCTGGTATGTAGCAAAATATAATTCATCATGGAGATGGAGAAAGTGAAGTTGTGACTGTTCATGCAATTATAGTCAGTACAATTCATGTCGTAAAGTGCATGAAGATATACTGACGTTCGTCACATCATGTGATCAAACATAACATGTTGCTCCTACAGTCATTGGTGCTCACCTTCTTAGTCAATATCACTGGGATGGCTTGCGGCTGTCGACGGTATGTGGGCGGGTACACGGGCACAGGATGCTCCACAAGATTACTGATGTCACAATATTTACCGATGATCACTCCTCCGGGCATTGGCACTGCTGATGATAAGTTCCTATCCAAATCCTCCATCCTGTGTGTAAGTGAATTGATAAAATACATAATATTTAATTGAAATAGTAATTTCTTACAAGTAAAAAATTTGGCCTATACTTCTTACCTTCCTGTAGGTAAGATGGCGGCATCCCACCACTCCACTTCTGGTACTCTGTCCTCGTAGACTTCTTTGCTCGGGGCAATCAGTGCTAGTTTGGTGGCTGATGAGATGCCTGTCTTGCGGGCGGTTGATGCTATCTCTCCTTGAAGACGCTCCAGCTGCGCCTTTGCCCTCAATGTCTGTGCAAGTCTTTGAAACTTTCCTGGTTCATGAAATTTGAACATTTTCTTCCCTCTCTGAGGAGCAAGTGCAGCTGATGCGCTGTAGTTATTGAGAACCAACTAACAACGTACGTATTTGTACACACACACACACACACACACACACACACACACACACACACACACACACACACACACACACACACACACACACACACACACACACACACACACACACACACACACACACACACACACACACACACACACACACACACACACACACACACACACACACACACACACACACACACACACACACACACACACACACACACACACACAGTACACATCATTGTACACACTGTACGTATCTTAAACACATGCAAACACAAGGCATACCCCATTCTATGGTCAAAGTAGGGACTTTCAGCTACAACCTTCTCTTTAGGCTTCTCCTGAACAATTTGATTGAACTGTGCCCTCTTCTGTGCTCTGATGTTTGCCTTTAGTGTCGGCTGTCGCTGTGACAACTGTATGGTGCGTCCAGCCGCATCAACTGTACGACCCTCTGAGTCAAGGATTAGTGGAGTGGGCCTAACCAAACATCACAATACATTTTAAAAACCCATACGTGCATTAAAACTCACAATCTTAGATTCCTATATAATGTAACTTAAAAACAATTTCCTAAGACAAGATATTTATTTGAATGAATGTACACCACCCTCAGTAAGCCACTCTTTCCTAATGTAAACCACTTCCCTAATGTAAGCCACTAGGGCCATAAACTAGGTACTCACTTGACAGGTGGGGGTTGGCCAGTTCCAATGGTCGATAATATTCCCGGCTTGGTAGATAACTGATTCTTGATCCTGGCCTGTAGTTCAGCTGCCCGCTTAGCCTTCTCAATAGTCTCATTGATCAATGCTGGATCAACATTGTTATACAAACGCATAGCAGCTGCTGGTATTACCACTGGCTGTGGTATGACTGCTGGAGCTGGAGCTGGTGGGGGCGGTGGCTACAGATCACATGAGCACAAGGTAAACATTATACAATTGTAGTTAAGTGTAAAAGTTCTAAGAATAACAGATATGTATATTGTACATAATTTTTGATTATTAAGCACATGTTTGTGTTAAATCAAACACGGCTGTAAGCAGCTGCAGTTAACTGTTGACAGCAGAGGTTTAATCATTAAAAGGGAATGTCACACTACTACCAGTAAGCTCCATCACTTCATGTCTTAAGCAACATATGTAGTTTATAGTTTTATTCCTTACTGCTTCTTGGACTTTTTTCTTTCTTGTTTCAATCTGCTTCATAGTCTCAGCTAACAACGACTGGATTTGATCTTGGGACATTTTATCAGTTGCAGTTGGTGGTAGTTCAATGCCGTCCTTCTCAGCTTTCTCTATTAACTCCATCACCTTTTGCTTCTTCCCTTTATCTTTATCCTTGCTGTGGTGTTTCTTACTACTGTGACCACTGTCTTCCTCTTCACCGAATGCATCCTGCATCATTGAATAATGTACCACATCAATCAAACACTAACATTAGTGATATCATGGTTTACTTACTCTAGCATTTCGTTTCTTCGCACTGGTTGATCCTGCTCCGCCAGTTTCCTTGGAAACTTTTATCTCCTGTACCTTCTCATAAAGAGCTTTAGTAAACTTCTCTGTACTGTCATCCAGAAATGTACTGAGAAGCTCTGTGAACAGTAACCATAGTAACACAAGCTGAGGGGGCATATTGCAACGCCTCTTGATGTACAAATACTATTATATTCTATGTGTAAGTCTGCATCACGTGGTACTTACCAGTCGCTACGTTTCTACTCAAGCTCTTCGCCAGACAGTCAATGGCCGCATTGACTACCGTATCTTCTGAGAAGCCTAGTATAGACTTCACCTGAGATGTTATCCACGGCCTCAGCTGCTCTATCTCCTTCCTCGTCACTATTACCATCTTGCCCTGCTACCGCGATGACATCGGTGTGTCGCAATAATCAAATCCCACAATCGATCGCCACAATTGATCGCTTGAGGAAAGTGTTCGAATATTGAAATAATGGCGGTGAGTGAAGAGTTGTTAATGTATAATTTTTTGTAGGTAGGTGTTGTCTTGAAATTTGTAAGTGACGAATTTACGACTAATTCTATGTACGTGTGATGCGCGATATTTGGAATACATGCAGGGTGCTCCGCCTCCAGAAAAGAAAAGGAAGGAAACATTACTGAGCTCTGATTTGGGTAAATTCTTGGATAAGAAGATAAGAGTAAAGTTTCAAGGAGGCAGAGAAGGTCAGTGCAATTCACTGAACTATAAACTTCAAGACAGCCACAAACATATTGTGCAGTACATAATAATCATATACTGTAGCTAAGTGTCAGTCATGTGATTCACTATAGAGGTGGCCTTGCGTGTTTAGACTTCACAGGTTACCTCATTGCTTGCAGTATAAATACTCCGTAGCTGATAAAGTGATAAGGCTCTGGACTATATAATAAGCAGTAGTCAAATATTACAGTTGAACAAAATGTAAGTGAAACAGGCGTAGGAAGATGAAAAGCTGTAGGGGGTCCAGGCGTAAGTGAAACCAGTAATAATTCTACGTAAACTAAGGGGGCCCTGGCCCCCCATGTAAGTAGGTGCTTTTGATGAATCGATCGCTGGTCTATAGGAGATGTATGTTGTTTTTTGACTTCATAGCGTACACTAATAGTAACACTATAATGTAGTGTCACTCAACAAGTCATCATGTACAGTGTACAATATTTAAACACTACACATTATCGTGTGTAGTCTCCCATGGCCAGACCTGGGAGCATTCTTTGCTTTTGTATTGCGGACCAAGTTCAACCATAGTACCATAGTTAAGGGAACATGTTGTATTACATGCTTGCTTAGTTGTCATTAGAGTTGTACCAATTGTTGGATTGGTAATCAGTAACAGGCTAACAGCTAGCAGAGTCTTTAGGAATTTTGTGACAATTAATCAATATCAGGTTACTTGGGAGATTAAAAATCAGTTGTAACAAAGTTGCTAATTTTGATAGCATCTAATCATTTTGTAAGTTATATTTGTTGTTTGTAGTAGTTAGCATCGGCTTGGAATGTTGGCTCCCTGAATAATCAGATGTTGCTACACTCCAAATATGGAAATCAGTACAACTCTAGCTGCAATGTCCTCCATTACATGTCATGCTATTGTGAGGGTTTCTTGCCAAAAATATTGTTGTACACACAGTTTTTATTGTCACTATGAATTGAGGTATTTAAATGCAAATTGATGCTGAATTCACAACTCGTGAAGTGTACTACAATTGTGGTCCCCAATTTTCACAACTTGAAATGTATTCAAATACATCTTGCCTACGGGGTATCACAAATACTATCCCACTAGGGACTTGTAGAGGCTTACGCCTGCAGGCTATGCCTGATAATACAGGGAGTCAGAAATATTCACTCATCAACCTAAACTATTGAATGCAGAAAAATCCCAGAACCCTGGCAACACGACAAATACTATAATATAGTAAGTCATGTGTGACAGGGTAATTAATGTAACATGCATGATGTACCCATGGTGTAAAGTTTATATATCATTTCTCCCCTCCCTTAGCAACGGGGATACTCAAGGGTTATGATCAACTACTCAACCTTGTATTAGATAACACTGTGGAGTATATGAGAGGTAAACCAGTTACCATGACTACAGCCATGGTATTTACCGTTGCTATGTGAACAGACCCCGATGATCAATTTAAGATTTTGGATGACACACGCAAACTAGGGCTTGTCGTGTGCCGGGGGACAGCTGTAGTGTTGCTATGCCCTGCGGACACAATGGAAGCTATCCCAAATCCCTTCATACAAGAAACATAACAGTTTTACACACACGTACATGCACACAGACACACACTGTAGTGTTATAATCAATCAACTAATAGTAATAATGATCATAAATTTAATTGCTGCCAAATTCTAACCAGCAGCCATGACAAACATTAAAGTATCACTGTCAGATTTCCTCTGACATCGTCAGACAAGAAGTTCAACATCAGGATGGGTTCACTTAGTACATGATCTATGGTAGTTATGACTACACAATGCATCACTTCCCCACAGGCTTCAACAAAGAATGAACCAGTCAAGGTAAGTGGATACTCTGGCAAACCTTACTATGTAGAATCTCTGACATACCATTGTATTCAACATGCTGTGCTTTATAGCAATGCCCACTAGGTAACATTACACACACACAGTCATACAAATAAGATCATTTTACATGATAGAAAGAAAACAGTGTGAAAATAATAAAAGTATAGTCGAGAAGAATTAATAATATTACACTTCTTGGAGCAGTGACCACTCCGGTTTAGTGTTAAGTAGTACAATATTACTCTAGTGTGTTAAAATATTTAAATTAAGTTGCTCTATCTCTCTTACATACGTACATAGTTGATAATTCTTAAGTTCTAAAATTTTATACTATACAACAAATTTTGACTAGTCTCTTTTGTCACCTCCTCCATCATTCTCCTCCTGTAATGGAAACAATAAATAACCTAACAACACTAATGGATATACAGACATGGATCACACATTTTTGACTGTCTAAGCGAAAACCAGCCTACCTTATACCTCCGATTTTGCCAAGTTAATGGTGTATAAAACACAGTATTGATCCTACCAATAACCAGTCTAGCTTATACCCCTGGTTTTGCCAAGTTAATGGTGTATAAAATCTTTTTGGAATGTTACACAAGCTCAACTTTTCACCAATGATATTAAGTGATGTCTCCATGTCTCTCCCTTAGAAAGCATTGAAGTGGCAAAACTGGAGTGTGTGAATTAGGCTGGTTTTAGCTCATAGTCACATTTATTATACATATACACATTTCACATGCTTTTACTTGTCTATTCCTATAGAATAGTGTTCCACCAATAATATGGTAAAATGCTGATACAATACAATACCAACCACTTAACAGTACATATACCATATATGGCAAAACATTTGAGGGGAACTTTTGCGACTTTCGCATTTTCTTTACTGAACCACGAATGTTTTCCGTTGAATCATTACTAGGTTAGGCATTCATTATTAAAAGAAGTTGCTACCACGAAAGTTTTCGCGTGAAAGTTCATTTATTTTTCCCCTTGAATGTTTTGCCGTATACAGTAGTCAATATTGATATAGTTACCAATAATGAAGGATAAGATATTATGTAGTATTAATTTCTTAAAAACTGTAATAGCATATTTCACATTACAACCTGATCGAATGTATTGAAACCACCATTTAGAAAGGCAACTAACTCCTCGGTTTTTACAAGAAATGAGTACAGTGATCAATAACACATTGGTTTTAACTTTTCAATCAAAGAAGGTTGAGGGCTCAACACCAATAAATGCTTATATTGGTACTGATTCAATATTGATCTGATTAACAGTGGAACTCTTATTACTAGTGATGAACCAATATCATGAGATTTTGCCGATTTAACTGATTCTGCATTTTCTATATTGGCTGATACCGATAGCCAATTCAATATCAATACAACTTCCAAATCTGCTAACAATAGGCATCACTGTGTCATGAAATTATGATTAAACATATTGTAGAACCATTCATAATTATATCATCTCCTTTTAAGACTGCATGAAATAGCAAATATTTTAATTATCACCAAATATATTGATATCATTTCACTCTCAACAAATTTGAAATATCTGCTAAAGAAAAGCCAATACCGATATTTTAATTTAAGGCTGATAAACCGATTTCCAATAGTTGAACCGATCATCAGTGCATCACTATCTACTATAGAACAAGTAGTGGAACTGCTCAGGTATGGATACTGTGAGACAACTCGGTATGGTATATGTCGTCCTATCTGATCATGAGTATCGATCACATTGCTCACCATGGCAAGAGGTCATGGATTAAGCTATGGAATATGCCAGCACTAAAATAAACATGGATATCCTCACTCTAGAATTGGATAGAACACGCAGGAAGCTTTACAAGTGCTGGCCAGCTGCAGGTTTACATACTACACACATACACATACATGAATAATTTTAATAATATAAATGTTTTAAAGTTTGCAGACTTCATTGTTTAGTCTACTACAAACAATTAACTGATTTACCAAAGAGGACAGTACACACCCAGGATGAGGTTATTCATAATTTAAGAGAGATGGATGATATATGAAATTTGAGATTTAAACAGAAAAGGCTGGTTCTTACCAAACCACATTATATATCTATGTCAGCCTATTTGCCTACTTATAATTAATGCCCACCTGGTGACGACTGAACTTACAATTGTGATGACTTCATTCCCTGAGGGTGTTGCCTCAACTGGCACACGTGAGCTGTTATCATAGCCTCCTTTAGAGTGCATTTGATTATGTACTGCAGTTAACTGTAGTGAAGAGAATAAATATCAAATTCAATACATTGGAACTGCTTTTCAAAGCATATTATATGTGTGCGTGTGTCTGTGTGTGCATGTGCGCATTCGCATGTATGTGTGTGTGTGCAGTGCACGTACGTAAGTGTATATACATATATGAATAAGATATATAGAATTACCAAATTACTGGAAAAACAAGATTTTGGTAACATAATTATTGGAGATATAAACGAAGAGTCTTAGTCATGCGTGCGTGCGTGCGTGCATTCACGTGTGTGTGTGTGTGTGTGTGTGTGTGTGTGTGTGTGTGCACATGCGTGTACATAAGTGTATACGCATGTGTATACAGTACATAAATAAGACACAAGAGAATTATCAAATCATCAGCAATGTAAGACTATGCATTACATTAACCTCCATGGAGATGTGAGGTGGACATTAAATAAAGGAAAGTTGTTAGTCATTTGATGGATGATTTAACAGCATGTAGCAACAGATACCATACCAGCAAACTGATACCAGTACATACACTCACAGCTCATCTCACACTTCAGCAGGCATCCAAGTCTGCAGCAGTCAGACATTAGGGTTAGAGAAATTGGCCAGTTATTCATGCATAACATGCAGATGTGTACAATAATAACTTGTTAGTGCACAAATGCTTTGTAGAACACTACACAATTTAATAACTGGTTGTGAAATGACTGCATATTGCCACACAACTAAAACACAAGGTTGTGAAAACCATTTTTTACCTTCTATGAACACAATTTTGAATATCTTATATACTCACTATCGTGGTAATTGAAGCAAACTTTTGAATTTGTCAACATTAAAAGTGGTGTTTTGATTTTCTTTCCTTTATGCCTCACAGAGACTGCTTTCAGTTAAACAAGTGTCTGCAGACCATAGAAAATCCATTGGCTGTATATACTATCCTTAACAACTTTACCATCTCAACAATCTTGATTACACAGCAACCAAGACAACAGAAACCTCTGCACTCAATGGTGCAAATAGTTTCTAAGAAGTTTCTAATGTGGTCAATTTTTATACAACACAATGTTACTGTGTGGGGAAATTACTGTGTAGTATATCACTTTACAATTGTTACATATAATATAGTAAGGTTGGAAATTATTTCATAGGGAAAGCAAACCAGTGTGTGACATGGTGAATTATAGCTACAGCTTCTTTCCTGAAGCCTCACAAACATCATACAACAATGTATACAACCATTGATAAGTGACCTAAAGAACCAGAAGAGCTTTTGTATTAGATCATATCATTACAAATATGAAATAAGGATTCCTATATATGGAAATGTACTATTAATAGATTGCTATGGCCACAAGAATGTCAGCAAATTAAAGCATGTAGTGTTATATGTTACAATTACTGACTACTTACATCTGCTGATCCAAAGTCTGTTGATCCTATGTGT
This sequence comes from Spongia lamella, assembly GCA_963930835.1. NCBI lineage: Eukaryota > Metazoa > Porifera > Demospongiae > Dictyoceratida > Spongiidae > Spongia > Spongia lamella. The sequence continues at coordinate 9,804,592 of OZ005751.1, read as the reverse complement.
CCTGTGTGCTGTAGGGTAAACATTACAACTAACTCTAATATTTTGGAGCACACAGTAACTATGACAATGCAAAAATTACAATGGAACTAGTGAATTAGAACCCTTTTAGCAACCAAATGATAGTAGTGGAATATGGACTAAAGGAATGCTCTCTTTCTATGGCTGCACTGTTAATAGGACACTCAAAATCCTCTAACTATATTATTCAACATATGATCACAATGTATATTAATGCTGTCCAATATGCCACACAGACTGTCGTTAAAATATTAGAATACTTACCTGAAAATTTTGAGGAGTGCCTATTAAGCTTTTATCAATTTTTGGTCTCGTTGTTCGAGGCTAGAAATATGATAAAACACTTGGATGATTTGTACACAATTTACGGTATCATATATAAACTAACAAGCATAAAACGAGTGTCCCACAAGAACATACAATGACTAATTGCTAACTCACCGGCGCTTCTTCTACTCCAAGACAACTTAGACAACTCCACGCATCTCCCATGCTAGCAAATAAACGATGATACGTGATAATATACACTCTTATCTCGAGTGATAGTTAATAAGAAAGCTTCCTGGTTACCGTGTCCGCAACCTCTTCAGATTACTTAACGACTGAAACAATGCTTAGTACAATGGTATGATACTTTTGGCTACTATTTTCCCTTCTATCTCAATCAGGCTTGGCAGATAAGTTCAACTCGCCATTTGCAATCCACACCCATAAAGCTTCCACGGAATTTTACTGAGATTTGTCTTATTTTGGCTGCACGTGATCCCTTTTCCGACAATGTCTTTTGGTGCAGATGAGGTATTGCCTATTATATCATGTATATTTTGCTATTTAAATTATGCAGTAAACTGCATATCGCTGTGTGGTGCTTTGTAATAATCGTATGTAGTTTTTGCACATGTGGCATGTCATTTTTTGAGTAACAATCTACGGCTAAATATGGCTCCGGATACTATGGTATTAAGAAGTTGGATACTATCATTGCACGTGTTGACCTTGCATATAAACTTTGCACTTCTAGAGAAAGTTTTGAACTTTATGTACTATAACATGCCTTGGATAGAATACTTATTTGTTAGCATTTAGAATATTTGTTTTAGCCGTAATTTTAATCTTGGGCATAATACATCAACGTAGTGCTTTACGATATTAAATTTGATATTATAAAGGTGTTAAATTTTGCTTAAATTATATAGTATAGATCGTAGCACTGATTTCACATGTGAATACCGGCCTCACAATTCTGTTAGCTAAAGGTGATTGTCATCTCATAAGATGACTCTAGTAGTCATATCCAGGCAATTAACTGCTATTACATTCAAGCCATCTTTACTCTTTAGCATACATAAAGACTTGGAATACGATATCTAAGCTGGAATGTCCATGTGCGATATGCCTCAGCGATATATTGTCCAGTGAGTATTCATTCCCAAAATATTGAAATATTTCCCAGCACTATATTAGCGATACTGATGCTAGCTCTACTTATATATTAATACTCTCATGTGGCTATGCAAGCATCAGCGAAGGGCATTATATTACTTGCAATTGATATGGTAAACAAGTACAGTCATGCACATGAGACTATAAGGTGCATGCTTGCATGCTGAGATAGATTAGGATATCCAGTTCATTCAAGTTATTTTATATTTTAGGACATCCAGTTACGACAAGTGTGTTCAGAGAAGGATCTTGCCAGTATTGCTAAAGAGCTCATTCAATGGGAGCATGTGTACACGTACCTGGATGTTACTGAGGCTGAAGCAGCTGTAATCAAAGCTAACCATCCTGGTGACTACGAAACACAAAAGATACAAATTTTGAAGAAATGGAAAACAAAGAAAGGAGATTTTCAGGGAACCTTTAAAGTTTTGAGTGAAGTATTTGTAAAACGAGCAGACCAACGGATGGTTGGTGTCATTAAAACAGTAGCAGCAGAGGCTTATAAAGGTCCAAATCAGTTTCACATCATGCATAATAATTATATAGCTAATATGTAACTATACAATTAGCTATATAAGATATCCTATAGTTTGTATATGTATGATTTTCATGACTACTGATCAGGGATGCATTTAGAAATATGTTGAAGGGGGGCTAAACCAAAGTATTAAAATTTCAGGAGGGGCAACAAGTCCTATGCATGCTAAATCTAGGGGGGTCTGGGGGCATGCCCCCATAAAAAATACAGTAGGTGCTGTCAGATTGCATCTGGAGCAAATAAAAACTTAATTTTATTAGTCTTAAAAGATTCATGAACCACGTGATGAGTCATCATAACAGTTACTACATAATTCTGTGTAACCATGCAAAATCAGAACTGGTTGGTAATGTTACTATTGTTAGACAATGACATCATGTCTACAGAATTCTGAACCGGTGTCAAATCTATTATAAGTAACAATACACATAGCATAGCCCAGGGGGGCCAACCTGTTTTCAGGGGGCCCTAAATGCAACCCTGCTGATGTAATTTAAAAGTTTTTAATAGAGATATTTTTCTATTGTTAAAGGGGTGGATGTCCATCTGCTTATATTTACTATCCGTAAGATAATAGTTATAAGATTTAGTAATGTACAGTAATATACCAGTATATACCACTTTGACACCTCACATCAAAGGAAACCACAGGGATATATTTCAAATATACCCTGGGAATAGGTATCTATTATGATATATCCCGCTGCCATGGTGACCAGTCATTGATACAGAAACGAAACTACCACTCTTTATATAGGTGCACAAATCTGATATTGATTGTGGGTTTTAGTTTTCTAAATTTAATGTTTATTTAAAGTTGAAAAATAAACTTTGTTACTAGTCTAAAAGTGTTTGTATTCGAAGTGTACAAGCCGATATAAGCCAAAGGACGCCATTTGAGGTGAGTTTCTAACGTGATAAAAATAGTTTATTCACTGCGTGACTTAATATAATTTATATTAATCTACTCTATTTACACACTCACCATTAGTTTATCCTTTTGAAGTGATTAAACAGGATTTTTGCCCATTATAAGTGCTGCAGCTTTATAGAAAGTTGTGGTAAACCCACAATCGCCAGCACTACCATGCAAGAACGTCATGACAACAATAAAATCGAGCCCCACAATCACAATGAGTACCCGTTACTATATAAAGAGGCCGAAATATTGACATCAATTTTGGGCAGATTTTTAGAGTGCCGGAAGTGGAATATATTAGTTACAACATGGGCGCTCGGGATTTTCCTGATATATATGCCCGCGCCCTCGGGCCTGGGCATATATATCAAGCAAATCCCTCTTGCCCATGTTATCAAGACTCACGATAGTGAGTCGCGAGGCCAAGAAGAAGCAGCAGTACGCGACGAATGAGTGAGTTATTTACAGGTAGCACCGCTCAAAAATTCGCAGACGCTGTAACTAAGCCGCCATAAAAGCTACTGCTTAGTTATTACAGACCTAGTACGTTCTTACTATATAGAATCAATATACCAACAATGAAGTAAATAGGTGCCTCCATTCCTGAGTATCAGCCATTGCAAGTTTTATGGCGCTCGTTTTGCGACAACGCACGACGAACCATCTGCCCCGCCCCTTTTCGCTCGTTAATTAGAGAATTAGTACCTTAATTGTTTGAAGAATCAATAACCCGAAGTACATCGAAATCGGCTCAGCCAGTCTTCAGATACAGCCTTACAAAGTCCTTCCTTTCACAAAAATTTTTTGACATGGCAGTCGTTTTTTTCTTCTTTCTTTCTTTCTTTCTTTCTTTCATTTTCATCGCACACTTTTTTGGGGGCTTGCGGGAGCTTTCGTGAACCCCGAAAGTTTTTTTCAAACTCTCTTTTTATACATTCACTTGTTTGTCTAATAACTCACTCATTTCTTCATGGATTTCAGCCAAATTTGTATCAGCACTTCTCCTATGTATGCTCTACCTGTCATACTATTATCAGTACGAAGTAAACACTTGAATGTATTTGAGAAGGACTATTACACTGCAGGTTGATAGTTGTCATAACTTGGACCCCTTTCATATGATTTGCATAAACTTTCAGATATACAATCTATATTGATGTATCACTCTGTAGTGAAAGTTAAAAAAAAATCTCGGGCTTGAGTTTTTCAAAATTATGCTTCAAAGTTTAATTTGCAATATTGTGTGCTAGGCAAGTACAAGTTATGCCCATGCAGTACTTCTCTGCTGCTTGCTAGTAATAACATCTGTTTATACTTCCAAAAAAGTAGTGATATGCTAAACAAAAACACCTTGGGTGTAAAAAAGTGCGAGGCCAATCAGAAGCAGCATTGCAAACAGGTGCGACCAAAAACTTTGATATCAGTTGAGGCCAAGAAGTTACTTATCAAAATCTTTTTCACTACTTGAATGACATACAATAGTTTATAGCAGATTTTCACAACTATGATTGGCTTTGTCACTTGGCCACCTTTTTCACACCATCATTATTAATAAAGGTGGCCAAGTGACAAAGCCAATCATAGTTGTGAAAATATGCTATAAACTATTGTATGTCATTCAAGTAGTGAAAAAGATTTTGATAAGTAACTTCTTGGCCTCAACTGATATCAAAGTTTTTGGTCGCACCTGTTTGCAATGCTGCTTCTGATTGGCCTCGCACTTTTTTACACCCAAGGTGTTTTTGTTTAGCATAACTATTACATATAATTATAGTGTCTAGTGTGCATGCAATATTGATCGCATGCAGAGATCCATTATCATGCATGATATATAATACAGCTTAGCTACCGATTATCGTGATATATACACAAACCAGATATTTAAGCCTCGAAATTGTTCTATATTCCACTGGATACTAGCTAATCTGTATTATATAGCTGATTTCAATTGGATGGTATATATTATGTGTATAGATAGATACAGTTTTGTTGCACATCACTACTAAAAGGTTTGAATTTTATTTATGATTTGTGATATATGAAATTATCCCTCTGTTTTGGCTTGTTTGCCTAATGAATAGCTATAGTGATCTTACCTACATATAGCTAGCTATATTCTAAGTTGTAGCAAAGCTGATTATGCTGTAATCATATTGCAGAGTCCAGTGAAAATTCAGTCATTGAGCTCATTGAAGAGTTTAAAGCTGTGAATTTTGAGACACTACTGGCGGTTGCTCAACAATACAGTTTGTTTACGAAGACACACTTGGAAACATTTGAAGACGCTGCAAATAATGTAAAAAAGTTTGAGATTATTCTTACAGCCCTCATGAATATGCTTAAACCACAATTGATTCATTTCATAAGATCGCTAGCCACACAAGGTAAACATACAGTAACTTGCTATATAGTATTTTGTGTAAGCATATAGCATAGCATAGCTATGTGACTGGATTTGGAATAACATGCATAGTTCACATGCACATATCCAATTTTTCTCATTCAAAAGATTCATAAACATAAATTAATATGACAGGAACAATGTATAGCTACAGATCTGAAATTTGCAGGAATGATAGAGTAATAGTAACTTTGCAAGTTTCAAGGCAAACTACCATCCCTAACAGTATTAATGAATAAAGCAGACGTGTGAATTTGCAAATCTAGTTACATATGCAGCTTGTGAATTATATACATGGAAATGATTTGGTTTTAGGAGAGTCCGTACCCATGCTTATGTCACCGCCACCATACAATGATGTGGAGCACATTGAGAAAGCCTTCAGGAATACAGTGAGAAATATTAAGAAACATTTGAAACATTGTGATGTGCAAGACCTGGTTACACATTTCAACAACAAATTGTATAAAGAGAAATTTCCTTATATTAAAAATCGTGTCAAAGAAAAGTTATACAAGTGTAAAAATATTGGTGAACTTTTTGCGCGTATTTCACCCTTCTTCAGTTGGAAAAAGCGAGAAGTGTTACGAGCTCTTGTGGAGGCTTCAGATTGCCAAGAGGCTGTGGATGAGTTAAATAAATTTGAAGCTCAACTGAATTACAATCAGTCAGCCATAAGTTTTCCAATACCATCTCCTTCTAGTGACATCTTACCTGACCCAGAGAGTGATGTGAGTGTAATAACAGCAAAGGCCATTCAGGACTTGAATAAAAGTAGCTTAAGAGATATTGATCATATGGAAGACACCATTGCACAAACAGGAGGAATTAACAAGGAAAATCTTGATCTGCAAGCTCAGAATCCTGGCTCGTCAATTCTTTACTGGCTTATACCAAAGAACATGGTCAATTCATTTGAGGTGAACATTCGTAACAATCTTGGTTATCTTTATGAGCAAGGAATAGTAGAGATCTCACTTGATCCAAACATTGTGATCACTACTGGTCGCAAGTTACGTGTTCGTTCACTATCTTACTTGACTAAGCTTCCCCCACAAGATGTAAGACTTCCTCAAAGAGCTGAGGTTAGTAGCTAACATGTATTTACTCTGTATCATGTGATCTTATAGGAGCTACAAGAACTTCCAACTCTAGATACTAAGCTTCCAGAGAGAGCAGAAGTAGGTTTGTATAGCTTACTGGTTATTTTGTAACGTTCAGCTACTGCATGCCTGAAACAATTAGAATATATCGCTAGCTACCAGCTGTGCTGCTAGTTAACTACAGGTTTACTATATTAGGAAATCGTGGAGTTGGCTTATCAGTTGAAGATCGACATGAGAAAAAGAGAGAAGGAGATTGTGGACAAGGTAAGTTAGTTAGTATACCAGCATGCAGCTAACAAGAATTATCCAGCTGTAGCTAGCTATATAGCTATGTATATGCCTGCATTTTGATGTTCATAGGTGCAAGAGTGTAATACTCTTAAGGAGCAACTAGTTGAGACTGTTCAGGAAAATGAAGAATTAAAACAAATTGTACAGGTAACTTGGCCATGTCACTACTTAACTAACTATAGTATAAAATTTTAGCTTCAGCGTAAAATCATTCAATTTTACAAATATTCAGCTACCAGCCACAGTAACTATGTTACTATATAGCTACTCACTAGCATTTTGCTTATGGCAACGAAAAAGTATGAAACTCCGTTCCATGACAACTTGCATGAAATTTGAAAGACATTATTCATGGATATTTACATAAAGGAGATGTAGGAATGTATGATGCATCCATCCAATGCTTCTACACACTGAATTGTTTGGATGAGCGTCCTTTGTTGGTGATCCTATATAGTATTAACTCTGGAGCTGGTTTAGTGGTGTACTACTCCTGGAAGTCTTCACAATAATCCTCCGCCATTGTTATTTTGTCATCACGCGCAATCTATATATGGCTTCAAATAACAAGATTTTATATTCCTTATATGGAAAGTAATTTAACGAAGGATTTGGATTGCAATGTCACCCAGCAGGCAGTGTAAGTTTTATGCTCCTTTGCTGCCTTTGGTGGTATAAGCTCCTGGTGCTACGGGAGTGCATGTTCTTTTATCTCCAAGTTATACCCTGAGGTCTTGTGATTTCTTTATGTAAAATGATCATAAGCTGTAGCTAAAGTTATAGCTAGACAGCTACACTACATGGATGTATAGCTACTTAAGTCTTCTTCTTCCATAGGTATCAACTCAACCAAGTAGAGAAGACACTGTTCAGGAGGTATAACCAAGTATAGCTATGTAGCTATGTAGCTATGTAGCTAATTCATGTTAATAAATTACACACAGGCTACTCATGGCATTTATTCAGCACAACATGTTAATCTGCCATTTGGAATACGAGGGCACACTGCAGTATGTTGTGGAGGAAAGGTTTACATTGGAGGAGGGGTTGTTTCTAAACATAATGGTGCTCCTGACATCATCCAAGTTGTTGATGTACCAACTCAACATGTATCTCACTTGCCACCATGTCCTGTAAAGCATTTTACTCTGGTTTCCATTGACAACCAAGTTGTTACAGTCGGTGGGAAAACAGTACTTGATGATCAGATCACCAACAAATTGTATTGCTGGAGAGAAGCCACACATCAGTGGGAGGAAAGACTTCCTCCAATGCCAACTCCTCGCCATTTCCATACCAGTGTGGTGTGGAAGAATTACCTGATCGTCTGTGGTGGTAGAGTTGACAATGAAGACTCCATTACTGACAATGTAGAAATACTTAATATTCAAACAAAACGCTGGCACAGTGCAGCATCACTGCCATTAAAGGAAAGTGGTAAACATCCCATAATAACTGACAGTGGTAAACTCTACTTGTTAGGCGGTCAGTTGGGCAATGCAGTGCATTATTGTGAACTACAGAAATTGGTTGCTAGTACTATAACAACTGTACAGCCGAAAGAAGCCTCTTTAGTGTGGAGGAGACTTGAGGATACTCCGAGTATCGATTGTGCTGCTGTATTATTGAGGGGGTCACTAGTCCTCATGGGAGGTCATAGCTACGAGACTAACAGGATCTCGTCGAGGATATTACGATATTCTAATGCTACTGATGAATGGCAACACATTGGAGACCTGTTGTTTGGCCGTACTGCATGTATGGCAGTTGCACTGGATTATAACACTGTGCTTGTAACTGGAGGAACTGTATTACACAATCAACAACCAAACTGGTTCTCTGCCAGTACTGAAATTGTAACTGCTAACTAAAACAGTATAGCTACCATTAGCTTATATTCACTGCTGATAGATTTTTTACTTTTTATAGTGTGGCAATGATTATTTATCCGGAATGTTATAATTGCTACTAATATGCGCTTATTCTTCTGATTCAACAACATTTAGCGCCTCAAAGTAATTAATTAAACACGCGCTTATTATACATACCTCGTGACCGCGTCCATTTAATGCGCATGTTAAAGTGAGGATGATAAAAGCAATACTCGTGTTCAACAACCAGGGTAAACCGCGTCTAGTGAAATTCTTCGTTCATTTTGTAAGTATTTGGAGAGATTAGTGGATTGTTTGTACCGTGTCATGTTGCAGCCGGAAGATGAGGAACAACAGATAATAAGAGAAATTTTTCATATGGTGTCTAAGAGAGACGATATGGTCTGTAATTTTCTTGAAGGCGGTAGCAAATTAGGAAGTGGAGACTTCAAACTGGTGTATCGTCATTATGCCACACTTTACTTTGTCTTCTGTGTGGACTCCTCAGAGAGTGAACTAGGAATACTAGACTTGATACAGGTGTGTACTGTGTAGTCCTGTTCATGTGAAGCATGTGTTGCTATTGGTTTTCTGTTCAAAAATGAAATGGGGGCGGATCCAGTATTTCTCAAAGTGGGTCAAATCAGATAATATATTTAGGGGTCAGATGCAAGGGTGTATGTACCAGAAGATAAACACATTTTTGTCCTGAAATAATGCACCTATCAATTGCAAGCCCCACTCCCCACCTGGGGCACATGGGGTCAGTGGTGGGGATTTGTCAAACCAGATTTGTACTATTCTCCACATATGGAGTATTGCTTTCTTAGCAAATCCCCTACAATACCCCATGTTTTCCCCACCCACCACCCTGGGGATTTACCTTTGTTGATTGAAACTTTGTAGCTATGTAGCTGTTTGCTTGTAATTACAATATTACATTTTAATTACAAAATTACAATAATATTATTTTAATGTAAATTAATGTGTACTGATTTGTGTTGACACGAGGTCGCACCCCAGGTGAAGTTAAAATATCATGCAAGTATTTAACATTAAATAGTTAGGTGAATAAAAGCAGTGACTTCAAGAACAATGTCCCACCATGCCCAACCTGTGGGGCACCAAAACTTGAACAAATCCCCTACCAACCCCCGGTATATTCCCCAGGTGGGGGGTTGGGGCTTGAAATTGATAGGTGCATAATTGATGATACTTTTAAACTCACAAAATTGACTGCATAATATAATTAAATTGAAAAGGACAGATGTAAGGCAAACAGCTGTTAAATCTTCATAGAGCTGTTTATTTGTTGTTTATTTTGTTTTGTTACATGTACAACTGCAATACTGAAAGTTTTCACAAGGGGGTCAAGAGCCCAACCTCTAGTAGAAAATATATTCAGGAGGTACAAATCATGAGTCAAGTTACGAAGTGCAAGTTTATCATTGAGGCCTAACTTAGGAGAGGCGAAACCATTTTCAGGGGAGCAAAGTGCCTCTTTTGTGCCCTCTAGAAAAATCCTGTAACTGTAATACGTGGATTACGACTCTTTCACATTATCAAGTGCAAATTTATGTATTTAAATTTTCTTTCAGGTGTTTGTTGAAACATTGGACAAGTGTTTTGAGAATGTGTGTGAACTGGACCTGATATTTCATGTTGATAGAGTAAGTTGTAGTAAATCATTGTACTGTGTGGTTACCATGGTATTATTCTAATAGGTGCACAACATCCTACAGGAGATATGCATGGGAGGGATGGTGCTGGAGACTAACATGTCTGAAATACTGACGCACGTTGAAGCTCAAAATAAATTGGAGAAATCTGAGACGACGACTACAAATATAGTCCGGGTGAGTACAAGATTGTAGTCACTAATCATTATGAGTGAATATATAACAACAATTGTAACCGAGTCTGTGAAAACGCACAAATATTGTCTAATTTTTTCAAATTTGGTTTAGCATAATTCACACTATGGTTATGCTAATAAAACACAATTTTTACCACAACTGCAGAATTTAATGGAGAATCTTTTGAAGCTTACAGAATACAAATACGTCTTTTAGAACTGAAGATATTAATGAATATCTGACTAGGTGTAGTTTGTGCTGACATGGTTGATTTTTACAGACTCTGTCACAATTGACGGGATGCACTAGGACATTGGGAGGAGCTGCTGATGTTAAAATTATAATAGCAGGGAATTATAATTTCTCTGTAATGAATCATTATTATTTGTATTTACTGTCTTGTGATGTGTCACTACAGACTCACATGTCTTCGGCACCAAACCGTGCGATAACAGCTGTGAAGAACATGCAACAGACTACAATCAAATCCAACCTTCCTACCTTCATCAATAAGAGACTAAATTAACATGCACCTGTCACTATGATATTGTATGTATGTCAGTGGTTTATGGATTGTGATCGTCAATATTAATTTTGTTGTTTGTGATGTATCATGATCTATGTTGGGGAAACTGAAAATTTACCTCGTGCAAAGGGATCATGTTTATATTGCCAAATATGCACGTGTGTTGATAACGTATAGCCTAATATTTTTGAGGGGCAGCTTCCTGAATAAAATTTCGTGGTTATTCATAAATTCGCACTGTACGTACACAAGCGCCCGTCGGCGGTGCGCTTATACATGAAGCAATACTGAAATGCCCTGTGAAGAGGTTTTTTTGCCGATATCTATGTATAGTTTGCAAGTGTATCATGTCACAAGGTGTTAAAGCAGAAATAGAGGTATGTATGTATTAGTTAAACCCCACCACGAGTAGGATATCCTTGATATTACACAAAGCCTAGGCCAAGTGTTAATATCAAGGATATCCTACGAGTGCAGGTGCACGTGGGGTTTAACTGTCTTCTATCCCACAAAGGAATCATGCTTTTGATGTTACCACTGACTTGTAAGGGTTTAGCTTAGTCTCGCGTGGCCAGACCACTATTTCCGCGCAGGGCGTTTATCGCTTGCAGTATAAGCGCCCGCGTTATACTGCAAGCGATAAACGCCCTGCGCAGAAATAGCGGTCTGGCCACGCGAGACTAGCTGAGCATCAACAGTTTGCTTTTGATTTATATCAACACCTTATGGCTTGATGTATATGTTAGCAGCTATGCCTTTGAGGTGTATTAACACTCTATGGCTTGGGGTATATGTTAGATATACCCCAGTAAAATCCTTTGAAGTGTGGCTTCAGTGGGATAGAAATTGTTATAATGTCCATATGCACTTACTGAATTATCCTATAAATTACAACTTCAGTTAATGCCTCGCTATTAGCATCTGCCAGCGGCTCGTTGCCTAGTTAGTAGGGAGAACTGAATAGACGGCTCTATTAAAACAGGATAATTGCCATTGATTGGAAGCATATGTGGGCATGTCGCTTGGGGCGTGTATACCGGTATTTTTATCGGTTAATTATACAACCCAATGGGGCCCGGATGGCAAATTAATGCACCTATCAATGTAAAGTCCCACCTCCCCCCTCCTGGGCATAGGTGGGGATTTGTACAACTTGTTGTTCAAAGGACACACCCCTGGGGCAATTATTTTTTACAATGCCCCTCTCTAGATGCACCCATTACCCTGGGGCAATGTGGAGATTTGTATTTATATTATGCTATTTGAGTTCCATTACAGTTACAAAAGTAATTTCTGACAAAAGACGCACAAATCCCGACCTATGCATGGGGAGGGGGGGGAGTGGGGCTTGACATTGATAGGTGCATAAAGCATCAAGCAAAATGGGTAGTTTAAAAAAATTTGTGCAAAGTATGCTTTGTTCACATGTACAGGTGTTGATCATGACATTTTGCATTGCGGAATGATGGTACTGAGCTAGTCTCGCGTGGCCAGGCCACTATATCGCCTCCTCTTTTTCATTGTGATGTCATTGGTTGGCGAAATAGGGTCTGGTGAAGTCGAGTTTGTGTTCGCGGAAGCTCGTTACCAAGGCTGTAGCCGCTGCAAATAAAGCCTCAAGTAAATAAATGATTTGCTGTATTCAACGAGTTTTGTGGGTAAACGCATGTTTTACCATGCCAACGTATGACTAGCCAATGATATCAAATCCACCGAAACTCGGTGGACGAGTACAACTCGACCTGTGGAACTTCACCAAATCCTATTTCGCCGACCAACAATGTCATAATTAAAAAGAGGAGGCGATATAGCGGTCTGCCCATGCGAGACTAGTACTGAGCTAGCTAAGGCTACATAGTTATAACCGCTAGCAGTATACTGAAACAGTGATCACTCAGTGATTTTAATGATAAAAGTGATGAGTTCAACAAAATGAAAGTGATAACGTAGATGTAGCTAGCTACCTGATAATGAGTGAAAGAATCAATCCAACTTTAATTTTAAGCCTATTCGATTTGCTGAGCATGCATAATCTTGATTTTGAGTATAACTGATAGCTATGTAGGCTAAGCCTCATTAAATGCCTATAGCTACTCCGCCTACCTGGGTAGTTAAGGTATAGGTAAAAAGGAAATAACGTGCTAGGGGTGCTGGTTACCCCAGAAAAAAAGGCAATAAATATTTTCCCCATGCATAGCTATCTGGTGTCATTCGGTAGTTTAACACTGTAAGAAAACAGGTGGCTAGTCTGTTGTGATTATAGTGTCGCCAGCTAATATAAAGTATATAGTTACATTATAATTGTCACGTTGTGTTGGTCCATTGCATGCAGGATCCCTTGCTGCAAGTATGCACGGAGAAGGATCTCACTCGTATTGCCAAACAGGTCGACAGATGGGAGTCATTTTATGTGTACCTTAATGTTACCGGACCTGAAACAAATGTTATTAAGGAAAATTACCGTGGTAACTATGAACAACAGAAAGTTGAAGTTTTGAAGTTGTGGAAACATAAGAAAGGCCCCCAGGCAACATTCAAGGTTCTTGTTGATGTTTTCTCTAAAGAGCTAAATAATCAAGATATGGTGGCCACTATTAAAACTTTTGCAACTGTTGCTTTTGAAGGTAACTATATATACTTATAAAAAACACTGTTCAGTAATTAGGATCTCTTAATTTCTATATATGGATGGGAAAAATATTGCACGACAAGTTTGATGAATGGCTACTGAATGATTTGTCATACACACCTTCATTTCTTAATGTTTCTTCTTTGAAGCCCACAATAAATTTGTCACTTGAAATTTTGCTTGTCAAAGTTTTGTGAATGTTCCAAAGTTTCTCCTCATCAAAATTTTGCACTATATGTAGTACATTTCTTGCTGATAGTAACTGTAGATCTGTTTACAGAACCCAGCGAAGATTGGATCATTGAACACTACCAGGATATTGAGCAACTCGGCGTTGACAATCTACAGGCAGCAATTAGCAGACATTCTCACATGATCACCAAAGCATATTCAGAGACACTGGCTGTTGCAGTAAACGAGAGAAAGAAAATGGATGTGATTGTTGCAGCTTTGTCTCGTGTGGTTAAACAAGAATTGATGATTTTCCTTGAAGATCTTAAATCTCAAATAATCCCACATGTTAAACACCATGAAGGTACCCTTGTTATAGAAACAATAATTGATAATGTGCATGTGATTTTGTCCAAAGTGAACTTCGGCTATGTGGCTATGTCTATAGGGAGCTAGTTATCATGACTGAGTGATTATGAGGTTATGAACTTACAATGGCTTCAGAACATGATTGTGATGATTATTTTTATGCATGATTGCAGGGGCGTAGGAACAGGGGGGCCAGGGCCCCCTACTGTCCAATAATAACAAAGTTGCAACTGGCCTATCAATCCAGTACAATTGGGTACCTGCTGTTAATACCAAATATCAATTTACTCTAATAGAACAGTCAATGTGCCTGATGTTAATACACTACCGTATAGCACAAAACAATGGCAGGAGAAAACATTTTGTGGTTGATAGCCAATCCGCCAAAGTTTTATCCAATGTTTTCTTTCACCACGATTTGTACAAAGTAGGCATTAATAAAAAGCTCTTCATGTGTAGTGCCCCATTACACTGCTAGCAAACTAAAACACTACTATAACAATAACCTTATGAAGTACTTGGTGAGTAGTTTCATGTTCTAAGATTCATTTTAAATACGGAGTTTTACTGAAACACTCTAATAATACATACACTTGATCGATTTCCAGCTGCAGTGCACTGAATGTTTTCTCCGCCAAAAATACTTTGGGCACTGATCCGCCAAAGTTTTCCACCGCCGGTATAATACAATTGTCTATATAATTTATAAGGAAGGTGAATGGTTTATTTCTTGGCACAAATCTTTCACATGAGGATGAAAAGCCAGGTGAAATTGCATAATATACCTAAAGGCATAATAGGTCGGTCGATTATTATGCATGGCCCCCTACAACTTCTCATCTTCCTACGCCCCTGGATTGTTAATAGCTAATACAGACAAGCAAGCTTGTTACTGTATGAATATTTTAGTGATGCAATATGTTAAGAAACCAGTTATAGTATGTATATGTACATTCTCTATGATTGTGATCATGTTATAGTTCAGGGGTAGCTAGGTGGAAGTGCCCTAAGCACTGCTAATGAACCTTTCATTGGTAGCACAGTTCCAAATCATACACATTTGTGATTAATTAATTTACTGCTATTACATATTCATATTTCATAATATAGTTGAAATACTCAAGAAATATTGCAGAATATTGTGATCATGTTATAGTTCAGGGGTAGCTAGGTGGAAGTGCCCTAAAATTAATTTTGAACCTTTCATTGGTAGCACATTTGTAATTAATTTACTGCTATTACATATTTATATTTCATAGAAAAATTATATGCATAATAGAAACATTGTTAAAAAACACTGAATTACATTTGTGATTTGGAAGTGTTTTCCTCACAACTATAGCTTAATAGATACCACATGTGCGTAAGTGCTTCCACCCTCTTCTGGTTGTTGTTATGGCTACAGTGCTGTACTAGCTAGCTATATAACAGTTGGTTAAAATGCACCACAAAATAATGAAATAATTACGATTATAATAATCCATCTATTATGTGCCATATAGCTTAGGTTATTTAACTACATAAACTAGCCAGCTAGCTAATTGCAAGGTGATGTTTCATGTAGAGGAACAGCCCAGATCAAAGTTGTCACCAACAACAACTGCAGTAGCTAGGAGGGACAGCGCATCTGTTGCTGTTAGTCCAAGTGTAGAAAGTGTCGATGTTCTGCAACATACTAAGCTTTCAGGGGTAAAAGAAAAGTTTTTACAAACAAAAAGGAATATTAAAAGGCATCTAGAGCAATGTGATGTACAAGACCTTGTTACTGATCTCAATATGTCTGTCACTGATATTCCATATTTCACCGATGAGGTTAAGAAAACGCTGCTTAAATGTAACACCATCCAGGATCTGTTTTTGTGCCTTTCCATTTACATCAATTGGTATAAACGTGATGTGCTACGTGTCTTGGTAGAGGTGTCCAACTGTAAGGCTGCTGTGGATGAATTGAATGATTTTGAAGATTGGCTGGACACTAGCCAGTCAATCATCCACTATCCAATACCACAAGCCTCCAGTAGTATTTGCCCTGATCCAAATAGTGACATCACCATGGTTGCTATAAAAGCCAACAAAGATTTAAAAGAAGTCACTTACAAGGAGGTTGAACAGTACCGAGACACTATTGCACGAGTAGGAGGGGTTAGCAGTAAAGCTCTTGATCTACAAGCTAAACATCCTGGCTCTTCAATTTTTTACTGGCTTATCCCAAAGAGTGTAGTAAAATCATTTGAAGAGAACATTCGTAATAATCTTAATCACCTTTACAAGCAAGGAATAGTTGAAGTCTTGTTTGATCCCAACATAGTGATCACAACCGGTTCCAAGTTGCGAATTCGTTCCTTATCATATCTGACCAAGTTACCCCCTAAAGTTAGTTAATTTACCATAGTGTTTGCATTATGCATGTGTACATATGTATAGCATAATTATTATAATAGTTGGGGCGAGCCTTAGCGAGCCCCACCATATGGGATCAACAGTGAATCTGTCTTCTTGCTTGCTTGCTTGATATGTCAAAATCTCTTTATATGGCTGAAGTGCAAACCAATATTACATCAAACATTACAAGCATTACATAAAACACGTGGAGTGCTAACCATAGCAGGTGAACCATTAAATGCTCAAAGCCTAGCGTAAGCAACAATAAAGCTGATCATTTGATGTTAAGATTGCATAAAAGCCACAGGGCCTCACACTTTTAATAGCTGATACCACCCATGACTTGCTTATTATGCATGCTTGTGATACCTTTTGCGATCAATTGATATTATTACATATGTTATTTCAATCCGCTGTAATTACTTTACTTTACTGTAATTAGCTAATATCCGGCTAGTTTTCATGAAATAAGTACCGGTACAAATTTTTAAGACCATCATGTAGATAGCTACACTGAGACTGAAGTGTACATGTTTTATTCCCTGTGCTATAATTATTACAATGTCAAATTGCATGTGAAGTCATCAGTGGTAGCTACGCAAGTGTATACATGCATCTATCAAAGCACCAGGCTCGCCCCTCAATGCTGTGCATTTCCCCTAGTTATAAGTATGCATAGATAATGATATGTACATGTATGTATATGCAAGATGTATTTGCAGTAGCTATGTGCGTGCCTGTGATATAAAAAGATGGAGTACATACATGACTATATAGGAAGGAGAGCTCACTTTGCCATCTGATGAACAGACTGAAGAGGAGCTGAGGGAAGTATGTACCTATTTTAAGACATAGCTAAATCCTTTTTATTGGTAATATGAACATGCACAGGCAGCAGTGGAGATGGCTCATCAGTTGAAGAAAGACATGTTGAGGAGGGATAAAGAAATTGAAGCCCTACAGACAGCTCTAGTAGAGAAGAATGAAATAATCCAGCAACTCAAACTAGACCTGACTTCCAAGGTATATTATGCACATGGGCTGGAGAATGTACAAAAATTACCATGGTTATATGTACACACTAGGATTCTGCTTTGCAATTGCAATTGGAGATTTGTCAGCAGTCTCATCGTGACAGTAGTAAAGCTTGTAGCGTAATGTAAATAAATAACTAGGTGAAATGCATGCATTGCTGGTGCTATGATAAATTTATGTACACACCTAATGACCTTCACATGCAATTTTGATGTTATGATAATAAGCACACTACATGTACAGCTCTCAGTGTACAAGCAATAGTACAGCTACATGAATAGATCAATGATAGCTATCTTAGAAATTTGTACCGGTATCAAATACAATAAGCACATGGTGATACTGGCCATTAAAGGAAAGTAAATAGTGAGGGTCTTTCAACAAAGTTTAGAGATAGTTGCTCTGAAAATATCTCAATAGATACTATCCCAATAGTCCTAAAAAGTTTAATGCAGAGGCATTTTTGCAGTTTTACGTAACAGGTACACAACAGAGCTATCAACATGTATCACAATTACACCAAAGGTTGGAAGCAATGAGGCTAGAAGTAAACCACAAGTTAATACTTTATCAGGTAACTCATTGTAAGTACATATTTGCTCCCCTTGTACAACAGAGTTGGACTTGTCTGAAAAGCTTGAAGTATTAACCTTAGTGTTTGTACAATCTAATGGCTTTCCAACCCACCCCCTAAACCACTAAAATAAAATTTAACAAAATACCAAAACAATCCTGATAGTCATTTTAGCAACTATCATGATATTGATACTATCGCAATATATTGAACTATCTCTACTATCCCCCCAGCACTACTCCAGTGTTTGATGTAATGTTGGTTAGCACTCCACCTGTACATGTAATGTTGGTTTGCACTTAAATGGCTTTCAACCATATAAGGAATGACCTATCAAACAAAACAAACAAGGTGCAAGAAGACAGATTTCACTGTTGACTCCATATGGTGGGGCTCGCTGAGGCTCACCCCAATTATTGATTTGGTATATTGCGCTCTTGTACACATGGTCAATTCATTGTTGAATCCAGACATGTCTTGCAAAACTTATTGCTCCGATCAAATCTCTGATCATATGCAATCTCTGAAATGTAGAAGTGTCAAAGCATAAAGTGTGATTGCAACACATGTGATGAGATGTACAGGTCTCCTTTCAGTTACCCTTCACACAACAGTAAATCAAACACACAGATTACAGGCTCCAATACAGATAAATGGTCCAGCCCGTGAAAATCTGCTGAGAATTAATGTGAAGAAGTAGCGATAACAATCAGTATTCGGACTTGTTATACTACCCTACCAGGGTATAGCCAAACAACACATGTGACCCGGCATGAGAAAACCGGACATACCTACGTATGTACACAAAATACACCTGTTCATGTTATAGTATGTGAGATGTACAAAATCTGTAAGATGCATGAGACTTTCTATTAAAAGCTGCATAAAAAGTGAAAATTATATTATTTGTATGAAGTTTTTCACTTTTGAAATCCAAACATGAGGTCAAATTTAATGTGCACATCAGCCCTGTTTTCTCATGCCGGGTCACAAATAACCTTACATTCTCAGCTACGTACTGGTTTAATAACAAAATTCAGTTCAACAATTAGACACTACACTACAATTGTTATAGTGTATTTTGATATTGTCCACGGACAATTGCTAATTTTATTTTAACTAGATGGCTCAATTGTTACTGATGGAGTAATCACTGTATCATCCTGGGGCTTGTCACCATCACCCTTTGGTTTGTCGCTACTCTTGGGCTTGTCTTCACCTGACGGTGGAGCTACAACATATGCTTGTCGCCGTGACAACAATGCCTTATCGTGACTGTAAAGATAATTATAACCACGGCAATCTTATTATCATGTGCTCACTCAATCACTGGCTTTGGTATATAAGTGTCATCCAACTTAATAAACTGCTCCACATCCCCAATGGTTGGTAACATGTGAACCTTACGATAAAATTTGGAACTAGACAAGGAATGGAGCATTGTAACTTAGCAACGATTAACACTTATAGCTATATACAAACAGGAAATATGCTTTTAAATTTTGCTAGGTGTGAGAATTTGCTAATAGATAATCACTAAATTTCCTCTAGGATTGTAGCCTATTTGCTTAGAATGCATAAATTTAAAAGTCTGGACCAGCTGGCTTAGAAACTACATTAAAAATATACATGTGCAGTATTCAGATGTCTGGGAAGGGATTTAACATTATCCTATACAATACTGGTAGATTTGAAATTCCCTACAGATTGCATTGTTAGGATTTTCACAGAGTTTAACAAAGGTATTAATGCATTTTAGTCAGTATTCCTGAGTAAAGTTTATTATAAGGCATATTTTAGAGGCATGTACAATTCTTCGACACCACGTTTTCTGTGTCAATCTCTACTATTAAGTATAACGTACTTAGTACATGCTAATGGTGATCTCTAATTAAAACAAACCTGATAAATGGTCGTGCCAATACTAACATGGTCTTTATCCACATGGACGGATGAACAATTAGTAGCTGGATGAGATTCTTGCGTAACCTAATGACACATGTGACACATACTAACAAGGTTGGTTGGCATGGTTACCTGCGATCTACCATCTGGTAGAACTGGCGTAGCCAACCAAATCCCGGCATGCTGCGTCGTGGGGCAGCGGAGTGGAAGTACACGATGATGTAATTATCAACCACCAGCCTGTTGAGTGTTGAGATGACGTAACTAAGGAGAGATTAATATGGTAAATTAATACTGTACAGTGCAAAATTTACGGCAGAAAATTTTGGGGGTTAGGAAAATTGTTGTGTAAAATTTTGACAAATTGTCTCAGCCTTACATGCAAACAGCTATTGGAAAAGAAAACTTTGGACGGTAAAATTTTGATAAATCTCATCAATAATTCCCCCATCACAATTTGTGCCATATGGTATACTGTTATACTGTGTATAATTTTCTATTTTTAATACCTAAGTCTGTCATAATAAAAATTCAATAACACCATAGTAATTCAGTCAATTATTGTATTTACAGTAATTCCATTGTTACTCACTAGAACACTTGGGACAACAAGGAGGTGTGGTTGGGCAGACTACGGGGAGGGAGGTAACATGCTGACATGATCACAATAGCAGTAGTCCCCTTGTAACCTATAGGAAGGGAAAGGGAACCAATCAGTTGTAGTCTCACACAATGAGCTGTATCATAGGTGGTCAGTGGTCACACCGAGCAGGGGCAGAGGAAGCCACTGAAAGTTAGGAGGGCCACTTATAGTCTGTTCGCGTTCACCTTGCAGTTGAAACTCAACACAGGAAGCCGTTTAAGTTGAAAGCAACCACCAATTACTGAACTACATAACATCACGCAAGCTACGTAATAGCCATTACCTTTTAGCACAAATAATAATGGCGTCGCTAGATTCTACAGTGTCACTAACAACAAATAAGCAGCTGAAACCAAAGGATTCTTCTTGTTTAGCATTAAGTGAGAAGTATTCTTTCAGAGTAAAATACCTTACAAGGCTAACGGATATCTACTCGTGAACGTGGCGAAATACTTCGAGAGCGAAACAAAGAAACAAAAGGCCATTCGAAAATTGTTAAGAAAACATACAAAACAAATGGGTAAGATAGGCTACATTGAGTGAAAGAAAAGGTGATTATGTAATCTTATAGCAGCCAATGACATTGAGTGAAAGAAAAGGTGATTGTGTAATCTTATAACAGCCAATGACATTGAGTGAAAGAAAAGGTGATTATGTAATCTTATAACAGCCAATGACATAAGCGCACGTAAAACTTGTTGGACTTCAACCACTAATTTGCCCAGCAATAAACTTCAAAGCCTTACGCTTGAACGGTTTCCCCTATACAAATGTATGGAGAAACTTTAAAGCACCCATATCTTTTTAGTGCTTAGTCCTATGGAAGCACTTCTTTTCTAAACGTTTCCGGCATTTGAAGGGCTTCACGGCAATATAATTTTTTTGTTCTAGCCCGTTCGCAACGGAAGTTATTCAAGGGAAACGACCGGCAAGGTGAACGCGAACAGAGTATAGCCAAGCTCAAGTGATTTTCTATTACAAAAATTGAATTCCTATGAAGAGTCTTAAAATTTAAGAGGGGCCATGGCCCCCCTACTGACACCACCTATGACACTGAAGTTGAGCAGTAAGTACTTCAATACTATCATCACTTCACAATATTAGGCTATGCAATATCAGTGTTGCACCTTTATCATAATATTGCATGTGGTAGAATACCTCATATCACAATGAATAGTATTGGGCACGCAAACTACATTTACACTGACAACCAATGCTGAAACCAACAGATCCATATTAGTATTAGTAAAGTTGTTATGGAATTTACTTATGCTACACATGTTGGATGATGCTCTACTCCATATGCATGTAGCATAAACAGTCGATTATGGACACCAAAAATTTATTGGCTTGTGACTAGAGTAAAAATTAACCAAACCTTTACTAACTGAATTATTTTTAAAGGTCTTCAGTTGAAGGTATCACAGTGTAAGTGGGAAACTATACAAGTGCTCATAAAGGAAGTTAGGTGGAAACATTGTACACCATAATAATATTGTATTATGGAAATCCCATTAAACTGTAGTACAGGATTATTAATAGTGTTGTCTGTCTCAATGGGTAAGTCTATATATATCAGTAGTGTCTACAACCAGTCTATAAATGTTTTAGAGTATAATGTCTTCTATCAAACCTTGTGATTAAACTAGTAATAATACTCTAATATAACAGTCACAAAATAGTAAACAACAAAGCAAGTGATAATTTTATTTCCTTGACTTACTAGCAATACAGTGACAGGAATTCTCCTTGGAAATGTTACATGAAACATCTTAGGAAAAGGCACACGAACATAGTAATGGGCATGTCTTGTGGCTCTTACTTATTCCTATGTATCATTGGTTAGGAATATCGTGCTTCCTATAGTTTTATCCTATGATGACATCACATGACTCACCCATGTGTTGGATAACTTTCTTGTAAGGCTCTACTGCTTGCATGTCAATTTGAACCGACACTTCGCCAACGGTAACCGTTCGATAACGTCGCATGTCACTTCTCTCCTCTTCAGCAGAATACTCCTTGATGGTGGGCAACTCTGGGGGTTTCCCCTCATCTGGCTCCATCACCTTGTGCCTGAGCTGATCATTGCCTTCATAAGAAACAGAATACTCCTTCCCTCCACTAGTTGTACCTTCATCATCATCATCATCTGCAGTACAATAGCATTCACAGTAACGTGTAACTTAAAGTTTAAGAATTAACATATACTGTATAGAGACAAACTTTGGTGAATTCATTACAAAAACATATTTTAGTGAAATAATCTTTGGCGAATTTATCCATTTCTCCGCGAGCAAAATGTCTTGCCATAAAAAGTTACGTTAATGCTGGAGTTGTGAAAGAGGGAGACTAGCTCTGCGTAGCAAGACTTTTGCTAGGCTTAACCCAATAGCAGTGAAAGAACTCCAGCCAGAGTTTTTTGTATAAGATTTTAGCTAACAGTTTGATCATTTAAAATGCAAGTACAGAGTGGGCGTGTCCCACGAGATTTTTGCCAGTTGTGTTTAATGTAGCAATCTTCTACCAAGCTATAATAAAGTTTTAGCTAGCTATATAGTTGTATATATTTCAAGTAACAAAGCCTTCACAAAAAGAGGGCGTGGCATCAAGCGATTTTCTTACTGCTTATACTTAGCTACTGCATGTGGCCATAGTCTTTATCTGGTGAAATTCAGATCGCCAGTCAAGCATGCACACTTCATAATTTAAAATCAACATTCGCTCAATAAAATTTATGCAAGCATAGATTTTATTTTGGCTGGGGAAACTTTGGCAAATTTATGGTCATTTGCCAAATTCGTCAATATTTCCCACTGCCAATGTTTCCCTCTATATGGTATATCACAAATGTAAGCTTAGACTGAGTTATCAGTACACACTATATAGCTACTTGTATTATCCGTCACCACTATGTGACTGGATTTGCGAAAATGTGCTTTGTTCGCACATTTATAAATATTTAGAAATACCATTTTGAAATATTCAATTTGCAATATCTCGAGTCTGCTTTATGCTACCTGCACGCAATTCTCCACAAATCTGTAGTTATACAAGATAATTCAGTGGGTCTGCTGTTGAATGGCTTGCTAGGTGAATTTCCAGCCATTTCAGATAGTTTTTCAACAGTACCACAAGTGATTATGTAGGGGTGGTTGGTCGGGGTGGTGGGGAGCCAAGACAGTGGTGGACTAAACACACATCAAGCATTCACACTTCCAAGTGGGCCTATTTGTGCTGTAGATACCACAAAAAGTAGCCAAATCAATGGATAGCATCATTAGGCAGTCGTGTGGCGAGTCACAGCCAGGTGGCTTTTCATTGGCAGCCAGCACAGCCAACTGAAGACACTCCGAGCACTCGTGGACATCTGACACACCTCAGAAAGCAGCCACAGCAAAAGCAGACTGATGAACTGTTGGCATCCATACACACATGCACTGTAAGTTTATTGATGTAGCTATTGAATGGCGGTGAAATCTGTGTTTCCACATTGTGTGCGAACAATGCACATTTTGCCAAATCTGGTCACATATACGGTACACACACACACACACACACACACACACACACACACACACACACACACACACACACACACACACACACACACACACACACACACACAGACACGCACGCACGCACGCACACACACGCACCACACACAGACACACACACACAGACACACCCACACACAGACACACACACACACACACCACACACACACGCACCACACAGACACACCCACATGTACACGCACACGCACACACAATATCATACACTAACCATCACTCTTTCCCTTGGGTCCAGTGATAATCTTCACTACTGGTTCCAGTGGTGCTTGAGGTTCAGCAGACTCTAATATGATTGGCTTCTCTGGTGGATCACCTGATGCCTTTGCTTCCTGATTGGCTGGATCAACATGTACAAAGCTGTCCAGTGTAGCATCAGTAGACTTTACATTAACGAAGATGGATGCAGATGGATCAATAGCCACAGTATCCCCACTATGTAATGAAAAGATTGTGTGTGTGTTTGTGTGTATAACGAATATTTTAAATGCTAATGAATAGATAATGAATAGAAAATTTTTAAGAAGTACGAACAATGGAATATTCTATAGGTACATAAAAATTAAAAAATGGTTTCTGCACAAGCGTAAAGAAAATATTAGTAAACTATAAGGTCAAAGGAGAAATTAGACCATACCTCAACTATTATTGTAGCAGGCCAAAGAAAAAACCACCCAATAAAAATATTTCACAAACTGCCACATTATGTGGGGAATTTTGTAAACAATAAAGTAGGATATTATTACACATCTTACCTAATAAACTCCATTATGATTGGTAGAATGATCTTACGAGATGCTGCCGTGTTGCCTTGGTTAAGAACAACAACACCACCCTCGTAAAATTTCTCTGCATCAGCTCTGATGTCTTTGCACTTCTTTAAGAAGTCAATAACTGATTCCTTTAAACTGTTGTCATCCTTCCCTGGAGGCTGAAACACACCAATACTGCGTCCACGAAGTTCAGCCTCTTCAACATCAACTCCTAACAGTAACAATAGGTCTAACTTCTTGTCAAATGAAAAATCAGTAGCTTCTTTTGTGAAGTCCTGGTCCTTTGCAATCTCATCGAGTTGTCCCAGGATAGAGCAAAATCCCAAGACCACCCCAGCTCTTTCTGCTATCTTGTAATCCTTTTCTAGAAGTTCTTTTACAGAAAAAGCTGAGTTGTCACACCTTGCACCCAATACAGACCGATATAACTCGTCGTTGCTAATGGTGATCAAGCTGCTAAGCTTTCCTGCTACATCACGGTCCTTGTCTGTAGCTCTCTTGGCACTCGGACTGAGGTTGAACGTATCAACAAGTATTGTGGCCAATAGAAGCTCAGCAATGACATCGCCAACAACTCCATCTTCCTTGGAGAGTAAAATTTCAGCAACAAGTGTCGCACATGATCCTACAGACTCTATCACTCGTTCACATTCAGGGTGATAATCCACACCCAAATCTTTGTGATGATCAATGATCTTCTTAACATGAGGCACAAGGTAATGTAAGTCAGCTGGTAATGTGTTTGTGTCTACTAACACTATGTTTAGCTTGCCAGCCGTAGCAAGTGACTTGAGATCAACGTTTTTAACAAATGTGAGTTTTGTGGCGTCCAGTTTTAACTGTTGGAAGAGCATGACTGCATCACCCCTCAGCTTAAAATTTTCTTCTGCACATTGCAGCAAAGGCACTACAACTGCGTTGCCTTCTTCATGCTACAGTTCGGCAAACAACATTAATAATCATAATAATGACTGTGTTTACCCGCTGTTACCTTGTGTTGAACAAAGTATCCATAGAGTATAGAGGATACGATGGAATCAAGGTCACACGCTTCGTTGCCTATGACAGCTGTCACTGAATCATATATTTCCTGTAGAATAGCGAATAACAACATACCCGCTCGGCACATTAGCAGTTGACTTACCAACTTATTGGACGCTTCACTCGATGCATCCAAGTATTGCTGCAAAATCACGCTCATCTTTCAGTCATCACTTTGAACAGGAAAGCGGAGAAAAAACGGCGACAAAAAGATTTGATGCGCCTGAATTAGAACAACAGGGTCAAGGTACAAAGCTCACACTCCAGAGCGATTCACTCATTCAGCAGAAAGGTTTGGTAAACGTCACCGAGGGCATTATTATCATTTGTATGATGTTACTAGGAGTTCCCGTCCCAATATAAAGAGGTCTGGGCTGCGAGACTAGACTAGTGCTTGATCAGTGATGGAGGAACCCGAAAAGCAAGAAAACATGTGGGCGTGGGCGTTACAGCATTGCAGCACAATTCGTTCATTTCACCAAACCATCAACAGGCCAGTGAGCACTATTAATAGTATTATTCCTGCATGTATTGTTGTGTGAGCAGGTGCCTCATTCATTTATGTTCCGTGAAAAAGAAAACGACATGTTATTTTTAGCTGTAGCTGGGGAGTTTGGACAAGCTGCATTGTTTAGTGTGTCAACCAGGTACACACACACACACACACACACACACACACACACACACACACACACACACACACACACACACACACACACACACACACACACACACACACACACACACACACACACACACACACACACACACACACACACACACACACACACACACACACACACACACACACACACACACACACACACACACGATGCACACACTCGTGGACATACTCTATATGTGCATTCATGCATGCACATGTTATATTGCTATGCTGCAGTGAGGATACAATGGGCAAGTGCTCAGGGCTGGTTAATCCTCAGCCACAGACACAGGCACTATCTCAGGCGGCCATCTTGTTGAGAGAGAGGATGCGTAAAGTTGGATCTGGTATAACTGGATATGACCGCCTGAAGAACACTGGAGAGTTGTTAGTGCATCTTGGGAGTACCTCACTGTTGTGTAGTGGAGAAGGGAAGGTATGTTGAGCTATGACATTGTATCCTATAGGGACTTATTAAGGAGACAGCTACTATTACACCGTATCCTATAGGGAGACCTGTTAGAGCTACTATTACACTGTATCCTATAGGGAGACCTGTTAGAGCTACTATTACACTGTATCCTATAGGGAGACCTGTTAGAGCTACTATTACACTGTATCCTATAGGGAGACCTGTTAGAGCTACTATTACACCAGGGTTGAAACCGAGTCGGGTCATCCGGGTCACGTTTTTGCTGGGTCATCTGGGTCTGACCCGCTTTATAAAATATCTGGGTCTGACCCGGATTGGATCACGTGCGATGTTAATGGCATCTGGAGTTGAAAGCCGCTGCGCACAGTCACACACCTTGAACGTTTATTTATATAAAATTCAAATATTGCTTTTCAGTGATCACTCGTTGGGAATTGGGATATAATTAGGATTAATGCCGCATGAAAATTCTACACAAGTCGTCCAGTAGGAGCCACACCCAGTTTATTGAGAAAGTTTCCCAATTTCTGTATCCTATAGGGAGACCTGTTAGAGCTACTATTACATTGTATCCTATAGGGAGACCTGTTAGAGCTACTATTACACTGTATCCTATAGGGAGACCTGTTAGAGCTACTATTACACTGTATCCTATAGGGAGACCTGTTAGAGCTACTATTACACTGTATCCTATAGGGTGACCTGTTAGAGCTACTATTACACTGTATCCTATAGGGAGACCTGTTAGAGCTACTATTACACTGTATCCTATAGGGAGACCTGTTAGAGCTACTATTACACTGTATCCTATAGGGAGACCTGTTAGAGCTACTATTACACTGTATCCTATAGGGAGACCTGTTAGAGCTACTATTACACTGTATCCTATAGGGAGATCTGTTAGAGCTACTATTACACTGTATCCTATAGGGAGACCTGTTAGAGCTACTATTACACTGTATCCTATAGGGAGACCTGTTAGAGCTACTGTTTATTCAATAGATCATAAAGGAATTGGATTTTGGAGGAGCTGTGGATATTAAAGCATGTCCTTATTCTTCTCACCTGTTGGCTTGTGTACTGGACAAAGATTTGTGGTTGATGAATGCTGATAGTGGGGAGAAGACAAGATTAACATACTCTCATACACCACAAACTGATCTTTTATCAGCTGGACAATCATCATTTGTATCCCAGGTGTGTGTGTGTGTGTGTGTGTGTGTGCGTGTGTGTGCGTGCGCATGAGTGTGTGTGTGTGTGTGTGCGCATGAGTGTGCGTGTGTGTGCGCATGAGTGTGCGTGTGTGTGCGCATGAGTGTGTGTATGTGTTTGTGCGTGTGTGCATAATATTTTTATTATTTTATCACCCTCCTGTCACCCAAATCACCTGTGTTAGCTATAGAAGCTATGTAATAGGATTTATTTAATCGTTTGAATTAAAAATACAAATTGCAAGCATAGCTGTGTTTGTTGCATAAATGTAATAATTGTGTTTCCCTTTAGGAAGAGTTTGACCGATTCACTGGTTACTGGTGGCAACCAGCAGGTAACTAACTTTGTGACACTATCATGTCATATATTGGTTGTTGCTATGCAGCTTACCAATATGATGGTGTGTTCAGGATACTGTTTGAAGAGGTCAGTGGTTGTGTAGTGTTGGGAGTCGAAGCCATAGGACTCATAGGTTGATGAGACAGGCGTGGCAGAACTGCACACACTAAACCCCAGTACTCAAAAACTTGAGACTTATCGATATCCTCTAGTGGACACAAAGAATGCTACATCAGTTCTAAAATTTCTAGAGATTACTATCGATGACACTAGTAAGGTAGGTGTGGCTAAATGCAGTAAGGAGCATGGCTAAATACATTGTTGATCATTAAAGGTAACAACAAAGGTCAAGTCATTACCATACTCGTTCACTAACCTGTGGAGTGATTATGAATATCTGGTGAGGTGTGGCTGGTTACCTGATGGTAAAAGGTGAGGTAGTAGCCCCTCCCACTTTGCTACTGCATAATCCTCTCCCATTCCAGTGTGTGGGTACAGTTACTAGATCGTAGTCAGCAACATCTCAAGCTGGTGCTCATCCCATTGGATAGTTTTATAGGGGAAGGGGATCCCCCTAGTTCATCATCCAAGTGTAGTTTACTATTGGAGGAGAATTCTTCTCATTGGATAAATGTGAGTGCCACACCTCTTGTACCTCAATGTATCATTCATTCAACAGGTAACTGATGTATTACATTTCCTCACTACTAATGATGATAATATCCGGTTGCTATGGTTATCAGAATGTTCTGGTTACCGTCATCTTGAAATGGTTACTGTGGCAATAGATTCAAACAAAGATGTCAGTGATATCATCCAACATTGTATGGTACAGCGTAAGGAGTTAACTAATGGTGAGTGGATGATAAAACAGGATCAGGTGAGCATTATTGTGTGTGACCAACTGGGCCTGTGATAAATTGATATTATTGCTACACTCAAGCACTGCACAAGCACGTATACAGAATAGCAATAGATGGCAATGTCTACTTTTTCATATTACTTATTTCTGACCCTGTTCTGCCTACAGATTTGGGTAGATGAGGATAGACAATTGGTATATTTTATGGCTAATGTGAAGACTTGTCTGGAGACCCACCTGTAAGTGTCTCTGTCTGTGTGTGTGTGTACAAGATGATGTATTTCATTGGTCAAAATGTTTCACATTGTGGAACCTTTGCCTGTATATGTGTGCTTATAGATAGTGATTGTGTGGACAATATGATTGTGGGTTTCAGTTATTCTTTCACATAGTCATGTAGTGAGATGGGACACAGAAGGTTTAGTTACTGATCCTACTCAATTGACACTACCTGACTTCTCACATGATGTCACTATGGATAAGGTTACCATTACAGCATGTTCAAATGATTGTTAACATGTTCACTCACTACACAGTCATGTAACATGTTCATCACTACCTACTCATCCTTACAAACTACTCCAGTATCTTCATTGTACAGGATCAGTCATAAAGATGACCTCACTGTTTATTCTCAACTTTGTTGTAACATTGGACCTCAAACAAGTACGTCAAATATTCTGTATGTATTCTTATAGTGGTATATATGCAGAGAGTGAAATTGTTGATAAAGTTGTTACTATAAGTTCTATTTAATGATCCCTTAGTTGATGAATATCCTTTTACAGATTTGCCACCAAATTTTATTCCTCCAAAGATATTCAGTTGTCAGTTGGAATCAGGTATGTAGTGTGCATTATTTGGAGACTTGCTATGCACTGTTGCTAGGGGAGACACTGTATGGTAACATTATGAAGCCAGCTACACTTCAACCAGGAGAGAAATGTCCTACTATTCTCAACGTGTATGGAGGGCCTCACATTCAGGTAAAATGTGAATTTAAATTAAAAGCACATGTGACAACTAATGCAGTGTGTAGTGAACAAGTTTGGTTATCAACTGATGAAGATGCACTCAATGACTAGTGCTGGTTATGTGGTAGTCAATATTGATAACAGAGGCTCTTACAATAGAGGAATTAACTTTGAGGCTCACCTGCAAAACAGAATGGTATTGTCTATCCGTCTGTGAGTATGTTTGTAGTATGTGTTAATAGGGTGATGTTGAGGTGAAGGATCAGGTGACCGGACTATTACACATAGCCCAACAGGAGCAGTGTATTGACCTGTCAAGAGTAGCAGTTCATGGCTGGTCCTATGGTAAGAACAGGTAGAGTAGCTACATCTCTCACTATTGTCATCCTATAGGAGGCTACATGTCCATCATGTGCCTAGCACAGAGGCCGGACATATTCAAGGTGAGGAGACTGCAGTGAGGATAGTGAAGTAGTGTGGTGTTGTTGAAGGTGGCCATTGCTGGAGCACCAGTGACAATGTGGGAGGATTATGACACCGGTTATACTGAGAGATATCTCGGTCGTCCCAGTACTAACCCTATTGTAAGTGATAAATAGTGAATTGGACACTCATCATATTTGATCATATATTATATTGTCATTAGGGGTACAAAGAGAGTTCAGTGTTGGCTCATGCACAGAAACTCCCTGCAGAGTGAGCCACACCCCCTTACCACATTACTTCAATTATTAACAGCTTATTAATAGAGCCAATAGGTTACTGCTAATTCACGGGATGAATGATGAGAACGTCTTCTTCAAGCACACGTCACAATTGGTGGATTGTCTGGTGGGCATGGCCAAACCTTACCAGTTACAGGTGAAGTGTTTGTATCCTTCAGTGACAGTGTAGTCTACTATGGTGTGTATAGTTATTAATGGTATTGTCTACTCTACAGGTCTACTGTGGTGAACGACATGGCCTGAGATCTTACTATAGTACTAGACACTATGAGGCTACTATAATGACGTTCTTAAAACAACACCTTTAATAATTGTTTGACTGAGTAGTTATAGTAGCAAATAAATGAATTATTTCATTTCCTGTTACTGCCAGTAGTGGGTAAACTATTATTGGATCTACAAAGTGGGTATTGACCACTCAGTGGTAAGATCAACAATATTTTATTACTTTATAGCACACATGCATACACACATACACACACATGTACACACACACATACACACACGCACATATACAACGTATGCACACACACACAGCTACACACCAGTACAAACCAATTTATATAGCTAACTTGAAAAATGTGCACTAAGTCACATTGCTACACAAGTCTTGAGTTGGTGCATGGGTACAATCCAAATGGTAAATTTTTACTAAGGCAGTTCTTTGCAGCCCCACCTAATTTTAAAGGTACTCTATAGGATTTAATTAATTTTTGTTAACTAATCGTCAGCTAATCAGACCCACCAGCTGACTTAGTGACCTTCACTGCCAACTAAGGTTAGTTCGTCATCAGTTAGCTAGCTACCTCCACATTCCTTATTTTCAAATTCTGTTTTCTGAGATAGGTTTCCATAGAAACAGGTTGCAGTGAAGGTTCATGCAGTTGCAATGTTGTGGCAGACTTCAGTAAGTAAGGTGGCAGGTCATGAACTTCATTATGACGGATGGTAGGGAAGCCTACAAAAGGATGCCATAGCACGGTCAACTGAAAAGGAGGGTTCCACATGCAGTGGCATGTTTTGGCTGTATGTGAACTGGTCCTGGTTAACCCCTTAATTAAGAACAACAATTATATAGAGGACTGGGGAACCTTAATCCAAAACATAAGAGATATTATTGCCCCTAATAGCTAACAGTGCAATTGAAAACTGAGATTAAATTAGCAAATTAAATCTTGACAAATTGTACCATCGCAAAGAAATCATTCTTGTGTACACAAACCATGAGCTCTAAAGAAACAGACGGAGTGTTTGAATCGCTCATGCAAGAAACAGACGGAGTGTTTGAATCACTCATGCATGCATGAGCGATTCAAACACTCCGTCTGTTTCTTTAGAGCTCCACCCTATATCACATAATTGAGCTCAATCCGCAGAATGGGTAATCATTTATTTATTTTAATATAATGTACATGACTCAAAAAGAGTGTTATCATACATATTAGCTACGTATATAATTAGTTAAACTATGTATTGCTTGTGTATTGCTGTTTGTAAGCATAAGCCTCGTGTATTGCTGTTTGTAAGCATAAGTAGTCCTTCTGGTTGTTGTATGTCCACCATCTTGTTAATAATTTTATACAGTAAAACGGCACGAAGATTATTGCGTCTGGCCTCTAGGGTGTCCCACTGAAGGGAATGCAGCATTTGTGTCACGCTGCTAGCTGGCTGTTCTATCATAGTTGTTTATCACAAATCTGGCGACCCGCCGTTGTGCCATTTCTAGCTTAGCTATGTTATGTTGATGGTAGGGTGACCAAACAGTACATGCGCACTCGAGGATTGGGTGCACAATTGTAGTATAACAAGAAATTTTGACTGGAAGTGGGAATTTTGTTAAGTTACGCTGTAAGAAACCTCTGGCTGAATTAGCCTTAGCAGAAATCATGTTTACATGTTCCGACCAGTTTAAATTTTTGTCGATAATGACTCCCAAATACTTGACACGACCTACCAAAGGAATTTGAGTATTTTGTAAATAATATGATGATGGTATGTAATTATGCTTATTTGTGATTCTCAAAAATTCTGTCTTTCTTGGATTGAATGACATCTGCCATTCTTGGGTCTGTTTCATCATGGACTGGTCTATATACAAGTGTGTCATCAGCATACTGGCACACAGATGATGATATGTTGTGCGCAATGTCATTTACATAGCATAAGAACAGGAGTGGTCCCAAAACTGAGCCTGCGGGTACCCCAGAAATTACTTTAGTTGAATTACTGTATTTGCCATTTACGACTACTTGTTGAGTTCTACCTGCTAGCAGTTGTTTAATCCAATTTAGTGTACAGTCACGAATACCATAATGGGTTAGTTTATAGCACAGTCTGTGTATGGGCACTGTATCGAAGGCTTTAGACATGTCTAAAAACACTGCGTTAAGTTGTCCCGAATGATTCAGTGTAGTTGCAAAGTCATTTATGGTGCTGATTAATAGAGTTTCGCAGGACCTCCTGCTCCTAAACCCATGCTGTTGATCAGTGAGGATTTTAGATGCAAATAAATGTTTGAAGAGATAATATGCTCTAGCACTTTACAGGCAACACAAGCAAGCGAAATTGGTCAACAATTAGAAGGTGAAGAGCGATCTCCTTTCTTGAAAATGGGAACCACAAAAGCCTTCTTCCAATCATCAGGGATAATCCCTTGGTTTAGTGATGCTTGCAACAGTATAGTAAGACAGGGAGCTATTTCTGTTGCAAATTCTTTAAAAAACCTAGTCGGAATTTTATCAGGTCCACTTGCTTTATAGGGATATCGATTCAAGTTGAATAGCAGTCTTCTTATTCCTTCAGTTGTGATTTCTATACCATCCATGTCAGGGTATGTGGGACCTGAAGCAGTTGTGATACTTGAAGTGTTTTCCTGTGTAAAGACAGAGGCAAACTGATTGTTCAATGTGTTTGCTTTATCTGGATCATCGGTAATTAAGTTACCATCAACTGAGAGTGTTGGAATTCCTGTGTGATCTTTACGACAAATTTTATGTAGGACCAGAATTTCTTATTGTTTGTATGGGAGTCGATTAAGTTTGACACAATTATGGTAAGCAGTACGACATTTGTGTTGTGCAAGTTTCTTAATGTAACGGTAGTTATTCCAGTCTCGTGTTGACCCAGAAGAGTGGGCTTTGTTATACAACCTTTTTTCTTCCTACAGATACGCTTTGTGTTTAAAGTCACCCATGGCTGATTAAATCTTATGCTGGAGAGTTTGTGGGGCACAAGTTCCAGACAGTTGGTACACATAGCTTTAAATTGATTCCACATCTCTTGGACAGGGGATGAAGCTGTATTTGTGGCAACAAAGCTTGTGGTATACTCATTTAAAGTTTGTGAAATAAAATGAATGTCAGCTTTAGCCCAAAGAAATATTTTCCTCCTAGTTGGTTGCCTGTATTTGGCTTTTATATATGATTCAATATAGACAGAGTCGTGGTCACTAATTCCAGGTATAGGGGTACACTTATTTATAAGTGTTGGTCTATTAGTAGCAAAATATCCAATGTGTTATGCCCTCTAGTAGCTAGGAAAGGTTACTAACTGGGTAAGATTCAAGTCACAAAAGAGATCCAATACAAAGTTACAAAATGATATGGGGTAGTTGTTTCCTGAGGTTGAATTAGTTAACCAATTAATATTGGACAGATTCAAATCTCTTCCTATCCAAATAGTAGCTATCTGTTGGATTTTCTTTAACCATATCTTGTACATTGATTGAAGATACGACAGGTCACTATTAGGTGGTCTATAGACACCCAAAACGATAAGTGAGCCACTTTTTAAATTCAATTTACCAGCAATTGCTTCAAGGTTATAAGATGTTTTGATAGGTACGTTTTGCCAGCTATAATTTTTGCTGCAAGCCAAGAAGACGCCCCCATAGCCATCTGACCTATCTCTTCTAAATACTTCATAGCCTGGTGGAAATATCTCACTGGAGGATATTGTTGGTTTTAACCAGGACTCTGTCCCAACAATTACATCTGATGTATTAAATTATCTAACACAGACTTTTTCCCATGACACTTTGACAATTTGTAATAATTAACTTAAAGGGATAATTACCAACTGAATCATTACAAGCAGATTTTTTCTTACATGATCCATACAGTGGTTGATTTGTTTGGTCAGGAGTCGAGGAAGATAGTCAATTATTATTTGCAGTGTCCATGACAGAAGTTTGGTTGTTGGATTTTGCTTGTTTATTTTGTTCGATAGCTGGTTCTGCTGAGCCTGATGATTTCCTATTTGAGCAGAGTACAAATTTAAGATCCATAGAGGTTACTTAGTGCCTTGAATTTTAATGTCCTTTTTATTTTGCCCTGATTGGATAAGTATTTCGGACATCGACGTCAACGTCGACAAGAAAATCATCCTGTAACTAATCAGTCAATCAATCCTGTTGGTGCCAATCGCGAGACACAAGTTGAATTTGTGCCGGGTGAAGAATTATAGGGAGAGGCGCGTACGGAAGAGTTTTCAAAGTACGGTATAGTGAATCTGTGTATGCGGCTACTAGTAAGGAAGGTCCATTCCATCATGATCCAATTGACGCAAATGGCTCCAGAAGAAATTTAAAGGAGAAGGCTTCAAGTCAGCTTCCAACATGAATGTGACCACTGCAGTAATCTCAACCATCCCAATATCGTACACTTTATTGGAATATATCATCCTCCTCAACAGTCGTTTCCAGTGTTGAGTATGGAGTTGATGGATGAAAGCCTGACCACCTATGCAGAGAAGCCATGCAAACATCAGCTTTAAAAACAGGACGTCTGAAGCCCCAGGAAAAGCAGACCGGAGGAGTTTAGGCACCAGTGAATGCATGAACTGTTAGTTAATTGGCATAGCTATTGCTTAGTGGTGAAAAGCTTGTGCATGTGTGGTTATTGTGTGCGTCAAAGCCGGCTTTTGTCAAACCCACTCACAAATGTAGTCTCCATGCAGACCCCTGCGCTACAGACTACATTAAATGATGGCCGGCAGACATATTCACGCACATATATAGCTAATATCTAACTGTTGCTAGCTATACATTATACATGTAGCTACATTATATATCACGATATACATTATAGAGATCGCCATCGCCAAAGAAATCACATGTACATTAAACTGCATGGGCGATTCACGCTCCATATTTTTATAGCCCCACCCTATTGTTGATTGAGCTCAACAAAATGGGAAATCTTTTCGGACGTCGTCAAGAAAATCGTCCTGTAACTAATCGTTCAATCAATCCTGTTGCTACCATTCCTAATCGCGAGCCAGAAGTTGAATATGTGCCCGGTGAAGAATTAGGGAGAGGCGCGTATGGAAGAGTTTTCAAAGTACAGTATCGTGGATCCGTGTGTGCGGCTAAGGAAGTCCACTCCATCCTGATAGAGTCGACGAAAACAAATCCAGAAGCAAGGAGAAGGCTTCAGGATAGCTTCCAACGTGAATGTGACCACTGTAGCAATCTCAACCATCCCAATGTCGTACACTTTATTGGAATATATCATCCTCCTCAACAGTCATTTCCGGTGTTGATTATGGAGTTGATGGATGAAAGCCTGACCGCCTATGCAGTGAAGCCAAACATCAGCTTTAAAAGAAGAATGTCTATTCTATACGATGTAGCGGAAGGCTTGAGCTATCTTCACTCTCGTAATCCTCCGGTAATTCATCGTGACCTCTCTCCCAATAATGTCCTGTTGAAGCATCTGCCTTTACTTCCGGTCGCGAAAATTGCTGATCTGGGCGTGGCTAAAATAGTAAATATTGATGTAAATAAGCCCTATCCTCGGTCCTATCTTACAAAAGCACCAGGGACAGTTCACTTTATGCCTCCTGAGGCGCTTGAAGACAAACCTCAATATGATATGTCATTAGATGTATTCTCCTATGGTGGGATTACACTTTACACTGTCAATGGAAAATGGCCCAAGCCTACGGTTTTGACCAAGTTTGATCCAGTGGCACGTCAAGCAAAAGCATTTACTGAAGTTGAGCGTCGTCAAGAGCATTTGGATAAGATGAGAGGGGAAGCTGAGGTGTTGAGACCACTGGTAGAAGCCTGTTTGGATAATGATCCAGTCAAGCGTCCCTCAATAGTAGAATTGTCTGAGAAGATTAAACCACTGAAGGTGTGTTTATGTCATAGTTACTGTACGTGTACTGTATAACAGTAAACTGACTAGAGGAATGTTATTACAAATATAAAAGTGATTGGGTCTCCAATAATCAACCCTATAGCTATATATAGCAATAGCTATATATAGCTATATATAGCTATATATAGCTATATATAGCTATATATAGCTATATATAGCTAGGTGCAATAACTGTATTCCTCTTTATTGCACAGTAGCTATAACTACCTCAAGAATTATCTAAGCACAGTTTCTACTGGTGAACTGGTCTGCTTTTCTGGTTGCCATGTAAAGTCACATTTGTGAGAATTGTACCAATACAGCTAGGGCACCAATTGGGTGTCTGCATGAGACTTGAAACTGTAGACACCTCCTCGGCAGTCTTGTATAGGCGCCATACCTTCTTTTAACAGTTTCTTATGGTGTTTTGAGCCACCTCCCACTCCTTCATCCCACCCACTAGCTGCATGCCCCTTGCTATGTTAGCCTGAAACTTGTCTCTAATGCCCTAAAACTTTTGATGGTGTTTCTTGAAATAGCACCTTGGCTGATTTTCCCAGACCCAGTCACAAATATATAATGCATGGGGTAAACATGAGCAAGCCCCACACTACATAAGGTGAGCCACACACATGACAAACAAATGAGCAAACAACATTGGTTTGGCAATGTGTTAATATTAATTATGTGATTCTCTGAAGATGCAATCAACCATGGCACAGGAGATTTTATGGGTAAGTGGAAACATTAGACACAGTAGGAAGCGGACACAAAGTGGTTTTGTACATGAAGCATTTTACTAGCTAGCAGTAGTGCTGAACAATATACCGGCTTTGTAATCATACCGCAATATTATTTTCCTATACCGTCCAATTTTTTAAATACCGCAGTACCGTGAAGTATAGCAACAGATATTGTACCATATTCTTCCTTAAGAATATTTATAACTGTTCTCAACAAAGATGAGATTTGTGTAACTATATAAATAAATATTTTAACTGGCATGATTACTGCTGTAACATAATGTGTACCAATATATGCAATTCTTCTTTAGCACCATCTTTTAAAAGTTCAAAATGTTGCTTCTTAGGACCATTTACACACACCGCAATGATTTAGTCATACCGCAATATTACAAATAAGATACTGTACCATTTGTAAAATATCAATACTGCTCAGCACTAGCTAGCAACATACTTAAAAGCTGACGAAACTCATGCATACAAGTGGAATGAGCACCTTATAGTTGTGCATGGCCAGACCGCTACACTGCAAGTAATAAACACCCTATAATTATAGTCGGGTGAAAATGATCATGAATTACCAGTGACGTTATAAACCGGCGTCACTGTTAGCACTGACTTCCTCCCTGGATTCTGAATCCAGTTCTACACGGGTGGAAGCATCAACTCCATAGTATAGCTAGCAAATAAATCAGAAACTTACAATTTCAATCATTTATGCCAAGGTTTCCACATTACAAGCCCTCTTCAGCACCTGAAGTTAACAATGACTGATGTAGCACGAAAAATAATTGATTACGATATTGATCATGTGTTAGTAAAATGTCACTTTCCCTCGATTAGGTGTTCATTTTGGGACATGTTGCATACACAAGTCTTTGTTAGCATTTTACTATAGTGTAATGCACCTGCATGTTTCATGTACAAAAACTTTGTCTGCATCCTATCATGATTTGTGACAATTCCCAGAAGTATATACTCAGCTAAATTCTCTAATAGAACAGTCACTGATCTATTCCACACATCATTTGATCCTGTAAGTTACAGTAGCCCTGTTGGTCGTGCCATGCATTCATAGTCTATGTGGCATGCGCTATACTACATGAGTGATGAGACGATCAATTACGCCCCTCTAAATTAATTGGGGCAAGCCCCACCATATGGGATCGACAGTGAAGTCTGTCTTCTTGCTTGCTTGCTTGATACATCAAAATCCCTGTGTATGGCTGAAAGCCATTTAAGTGCAAACCAACATTACATCAAACAGGTGGAGTGCTAACCATACAGTAGCAGCGAACCATTAAATGCTAACCATAGGCATGTATATACCATTCAAGTGCTAACCATAATTTATTAACCACAATGTGTGAATAAAACTTTCTAATTGTAAGCAATAGTCATTTGATGTTAGGATTGCATATAGCACTGAATGGCTAGATAGATACATTGAAGTATCAGCTACCTTGCCGCCCTATAGCCGGCTACATAATTTTCTACACTCAAGAATTATTCATGCAGTGTCTACTGGCCATTATATGAACTGGTCTGCTATTCTGCAGGGCATTTTACCATCTAAAGTCACGGATGTGACAATCGCACCAACAGAGGACACCAATTGGGTGTTTTGGACATGGAACTGCTTCCATTGCCACCTAGATGCCTCCTCGACAGCCTTGTATAGGAGCTTTACCTTCTTTTTAACAGTTCCTTACAATGTTTTGAGCCACCCCTACTCCTCTATCCCACCCACTAGTCATCACTGGCTTGAAATAAAATTTCTCTAATGCCCTAAAATGGTGTGTACCGTGGCTGATTTCCCAGACCAGGTCACAAGTAATAGTTGTAACACATCCATGAGGTTTGTATCTGATTTGTAAACCACGACGCTCGAGGGTGCAGCCCTAGGGTGGAGTTGAGTTTAGTCTGGTGTTTTCTGCCATTAGGCCAAGCAAATTTGATTACTTGTTTCTCATCCCCGCCCGCATGGGTTTCAATACCACTGCCTCAACTTTCATTATCTCAATTTTTGCCTATTTTTACAATTTTAACGAGCTTTTTTTAACATTTTGAATAAATTACTGTATAATGAATAATGAAAAATGACCGCCCGCCCGCATATAAGCACAGAATTTGGTGGATGAGAAACAAGAAATCAAGTTTGCCTGGCCTTACTGAATGGATTTACCAATGAATAGTCGTATCATCGCTGTATATCAGGCTAGACGTATGCTGCTGCTGCCTTCAGCCTTAAATGTGCTGCTCAATTAATCGCTCTATATATACACTCTGCACGGCTTTGAAGCCATACTAGCCGGCTATCTATGGCTGGCGACACTAACACGAAATCGCTCCTGATTCACCGCACGTGCACACTGGTTATGCCAAATATTAATTGCGTATAGCTTTACTCCTCAGGTAGCTATGGACAGTGACACTTAGAGTTGCCTATAGTCTCATTGCAAGTGCAAAAACAACGTTAGATGCATGGCTGTGGATAACTTGCAGAAAACAGTGTCTTGCCATAGAATATCCCATCTATGGCTTTACTTTGCTTGAGGGCTTGGCCTGGCTTTCACACATAATTGATGGGCCAGACTATACTAATTAATTAGTACATAACTGTGTTACAACCATTTGTAAACCAGTTTACAAATGATTTGTAACACTGTCACTTAGTCTGGCGTAGCACGAGGTGTAAGGGTCTGGTGACAGCCGTATCATGCAATTGTACAATCTTACCGAAAACGAGTGCGTCAAATCATAGATATAATACACGGAACGTTCCGTGTATTATATCTATGGTCAAATCAAATCATTGTATTTTCAATTAAAACATTTTCGTGACGTTTGCTTCCGTTTCCAATATGACGGCTAAAGAGATTATGCTAGCAATGAATTCGGAAGCGTTAAAGCATCCTTCCTAATGATGAATTGCTGGGCTGGGGATTTAGGAAGGTCGAAGCCCGGGGGAGCAGA
The DNA here is from genome assembly GCA_963930835.1 of Spongia lamella. Classification (NCBI taxonomy): domain Eukaryota; kingdom Metazoa; phylum Porifera; class Demospongiae; order Dictyoceratida; family Spongiidae; genus Spongia; species Spongia lamella. The sequence goes on along the minus strand of OZ005751.1, from coordinate 9,763,458 downwards.
CCTCTTCGATTTAACTGCTCGTCAAACAGAGGAGCCCATAATACGGATCCGGAAATGTGTTGACAGGCATCTGTATATAACAACCTTCGCCCATTAGCATTACTTATGTCCAGTCCACAGCCTACACAAATCAAAGGCGACGCCATTTTGTGTACTGACGTGTTAATTGACGTAACTACCCTAACGGAAATTATTAACCTTAATTGCATTCCATCTGTACAAGTGCATGATACGGCTGTCACCAGACCAAAGCACCTAGGAAATAGTGTCTGGCCGGACAGAATCATCTGTCCTACCTTAGGAAAATCTGCCCTACATATATATACGTATAGCTACCCGCTCCTTGGCTTAGGGTAGCCACTCATCTCGTGCATGCATGCATGCAGGCTTTGCCTTCTGTGTAACTATATGCACCCTAGATGCAGCAATTAAATCAACAAATATAGTTGTACTGAGCTAAATCATCATGGATTGACGTATTCAGTATCAGTTTCCTACTGAATAGCTACCTAAATTCTGTGAATGCCTGACTTTCAGTTTTTCATTTTCAGAGTGTCATGCACCTTCCACGAATGGTCTAAAAACCAACTACACTTGCAGCTATATATTCCAAAGCTTTTTGTTCACCGATTTTTATTTTCGAGGACTTGAATTTCACGAATCCATCAATATCCGCCAGAATTAAGTTTGCTTGAATGGTATAGCTCTATAGCTAGCCATTGATGAAATGCATGAAATTCTTTGGCCATAGCTAGTAAACATGCTTAACTATATACTTGCTCATGCGTTATATAGCTACTCCCTTGGGTATAGTTACTCTCTCTTAAATTTACATAAATATATACCTCTGTGTACACCCTCCATGCAGTGCTTAACTGGTAAAGTTGTTAATAATAAGAGAATGTCATACATTTGTTCCATTTCGACACTCACACATGGCGTGCAACACATTTTATATCACGTGACAGAGTTATTATATAGCACATGATGTTAGTATGTCGTCTGGCCGGAATGAAATTGTCTAGCTGCTTTCACCAATGCGGCAAAGAAGGAAAGTCTAATGCGTCATTCTTTATGTAGCTATGTATGTATAATATATATTACCAGACTTGTATTTTCAGTATCAAATCTCGTAGCTTTGACAGAGTTGACATTGGCGGACACATCTATGGATACATTGTCCTATAGGACGGACAGTATATCCTGTCCAATAGGACAGAATTTCCTAGGAAAATCTGCTCCCCGGATGCTTATTCCTGGCGGACACATTTTCCTCTGACAACATAACAACAGTAATCAAATGACTGCTAAGGTTTTGGCTATTCCCAGTATATATACTAAGCTAAATTCTGTAATAGAACAATCACAGGTCAATTTCTTATCTATGCCACACATCGTTTGATCACATTTTAGATAGGGACAAGCCTAACACAATGAGGTGTACATACATGAATTTCAACTGACCGTATCCATACATTCATTACAAATGTATGGAGTACCTTTAATTGTTGATTGTAGTGTCGAAGATGTGTTACGTGAGCTTCCTTGTATCCCAATGTTCAAAGAACACTCTGTAATGAACAAATAAAGAAATGGGTAATTAAATTAAATCAACTGTTAATTTCAGCAAGCTGGTATTCATAAACACTACACTGTAAACAAGTATAATTGGAATGGTCAGACAGTATTAATACAGCACTAGACTACATTAATTTGTAGTTCACATGAGTCGACATGACTACAACAGGAACAAGAACTACAACATATGGAAGATGTGTATCCCAACTATGTGTTAAGTGTACAAACGCTATTAACAACAATGTGCTCGTTATTTGTAAAGAGTAGCTACAAGCAACTCAGTCAGCTTAGGCTCACCCCACAATACATTGTATTTTGACTAGTAGCTATGTACATGAACATGATTTAGTGACTGTTCTATTAGAGAGTATTTATATAAATAAGATGAATACCGTATGTGGGAAAATTTTGGCGGGGTGAAACATTGGCGAATGCGATGATCTGAATCAATTGGAGGGTAAAATATTGGTGAATGAGCCGCATGTATAGCTAAAACTGATCCTAAAAAGAAACATCGGCAGATAAAAAATTGGCGAATGGCCTTCTATTCGCTAAATTCGCCAATATTTTCCCACTCCAAAATTTTCCCAAGTACGGTAGTTTTGTTACAGAACAACAATAATCCTCACCTCTTCATTCAGTGACTGATAAATTTTCAGAATACAAAACACATAGCAACTGTATGATTTGGTGGTTTGGCAGGGGACAAGCCACCAAATTTAAATTAACCATCTTTACTAGGGTGCTACAAGGTTAGGCTAACCACCGGTACGTAGCTACATAGTTTTATTTCACAACCTATACTTCAAGACAGTATGGTCAAGTGATTATTTGGAATAAAATTTGAAAAATTAATCTACGAAACAGATAATATCTTTTATTATAGTATTAGCGGTATTTTGACTAAATACCGTACGGCACAAAATTGAATGAATTTAGCAATTTGTCAAAATTTTACCATTCAATTTTTTCTTTCAATAACTGTTTGCATGTGCGGCTGATAAAATTCATCAAAATGTTCCATCATCAAAGTTTTGCACTACACAGTATTTACTGACTGTTCTATTAGAGAGCATTTATATTGATATACCAAATACATGTAAAACAGATGGGCAATGATTTATCTTATGATGTTGAGTTTGAGTAAGGTCTATTGCCAGGTGAGATCAGTAGATCTAACACACAACAAGAGCTTAGCTCCTACAATATGTTATTCAGTTCACATAAGCCAAATCTAAGACAACTTGTAGCTAGCCGGTTGTTCATACAAAACTCATTGTCATCATCGCTCAGCTGTGTATGGCACTGGAAATTTCTGACTTGTAAGTACTACAAAAATACTCATGGTTGTTGCCAAATCAAAGAATACAAAAATAAAACCAAAATCTAATTTATTAGTGGTTCTATGAAAATTTTAGCTTCGAATATAACTTGCTATACGGTACCGTTAAGGGAGCAACATTTGGCAAATTTGGTGAATCATCCGTGATTCACCTTAAACTTTCCCGTTATATGGTATCATATAACAACATACAAATATTGTATAGTCGAGGGAAGCAATTTCCATGGAATCATGAGTTTAGATATAATTTTCGTGCCGGCATTATGACATTCAATATTGAATTGTACTGCAGAACAAATATTCAAGGTTAAAGTTTTGTAGTTACTCAAAAATCAATGAAATCCACAAAAAAATTCTCCCTCAAAATCATTACACTATACAGTATCATATAGCTACTGAGGTTTATAACAACTTTAATGATCATACCTATCATAGAACTGTTGCCATGAGACAGCAACTCAATTCACATCACTGTGGTAACACAAAATCAGTCACTATGGGAACAAAGCTGTAGTAACAATAACATAAAATACATAATCTTTACCAAATAGCATAATATCAGTAAGAGTTCATAATATACTTGTTGTCATTGGTTACACTATATACAATAATCTCCTCAGAGTTCAAAATAACAGTTACCCATTGGTTATTTTCCAAACACAATTGGTTGTTTATGAAAAATTATTTCAAACTACTCATTCAACATTTACACATTGGATCCATAAAAACATGTTAAAGTGTTTGACTATATTTGTCTATTTATGTTATTCCTTATTCTGATCGCGAGTCTCTGTCAAATGGTAACAATTTATACAAGTAATGGCACAACATGAGAATGTATACAAATAATACAATGAAGCCATAGTAATGAACTGATCATGTGATTCTATATACTCATTGTACACATAAACACAGTGATCATGTGATCCAGTGTTTACTGTATAAAATGTCTTTCATGTAGGAATCACCTCCTTTTGTACCATCGCTACAAAGTCGTTACTATGAGCTCACCTGGGAGAATTGTACTGACCTGCCGTCCCCACTCTACCATGCATCAGTAGCTCTACATGATAACAAGGTCTATACCATGGCTGGTAGTGCACCTGATGATGATACTTACCGCTATGTGTATGTCTATGACATCAATGGCAACCAGTGGGATAGACTCCCTCCCCCTGGACAATACAAGGGCACACTGCAAATAATCAATAGCAATTTGACTGTCATCGGAGGGAAGGATACTACTACTAGGAAAATAACAAACAAGGTGACAACATACAACAACAACAGTTGGAGTAAAACTTACCCAAATACAATCAAGACTAGGGTCAGGCCAGGAGCAGTGATTCACTTGGACTATGTTATTGTTGCAGGAGGATATTTAGATGTTGACACTATTAGTGATGACATTGAAGTTCTTAATTATAAACAATCATCTCACTGGGTCATAGCTAGGATGAAGTTGCCAGAGCCAATGTGGCTCCCTTCTCTCACCATATCAGATGATCTACTATATATTGTGGGGTATGATAGAGCCACAATCAGGAGTATCAGTGCAGCATATCAACTACCAGTAGACATAATAACATCATCCGCAGCTCAACTCACTAGTAATCAAACAGCTCATTGGACTAAACTCCCTCCAGCCCCTCATTACAACACTGCTATTATACCCAACTCATGTCCACCTGTGATTGTTGGCGGTAGTGTACAGGGTGTCCCAACAGTTGATATTACAGTGTTGGATGTTCCTAACAATTCTTGGAAGAAAATAGCTTCACTTACAACAGCAAGAGTTTGTACTGCTGTTGTTCCTATCAACCATGACTCCATCCTGGTCATTGGAGGGTTTAGTGGCGGAAGAAATATTGAAGAAGCTAAGGCAAATTCCATGACTACAGTGGAGAAAGGAAGTGTTAGGCTATGCCATACACAGTAGCTGCTATGCACAACACAAGACAATACACTAAACTCCATTGTAACCCCTAACTAATAGTTGTACACATTGTTTACATGTTACCATAGTGATTATTATGATGTCATTATAAAGTAATACTACACATATACATATTTTGTTACAAACTTTTTAAGTTTATGAAAAAACATTTTATTGCGTTTATTGAGCGTTATTGGTCATTTCATACACACTACAGTATTGTTGCATAGTGTGGTAATAACTACATCACCAGTAGTTATCTTGCTCAATACTAATTCACATAGTGCTTGATGACATTGTTGAATGTGTGAAGACAAGCAAAGCTGATTTGTAAAGTTCTTTATTCACTAGTTATATACAACAAGATATTTACAATGTTAATTTTACAATAGCAAATTATGTCAGTCACTAATTTCATTTCACACACAAGAGTGACCTCTACAGTCACATTAGTCATCATAACAATGATACCCACAAACTGTTTCATTTATGCATCACATGTATCAATACTGTACTGTTTATCAGTAAAATCACTCTACTGGTGTAGAAGGGAAACTGGTGACTTTAGCAACTGCTCCATTCTATCTCAATGTAACTATTAGGTACTGATTTTTGAATGGAAAATGAGTTCATAGATAATTGTGATCACCAAATTTTCCAATGTTTTCCCTCATCACTATATTATACTATACAGTAGTTATGCTAGTAGCTTCATGCGGTGGATAGAAACTTTCGAGGGAGTTATACGTATATTTGCAGAAGACAACTCTGAAAGTATTTATGGTTCATTTTTGATACTCATCAAGTCGAATACATTAAGCCACTGTTTCTTTTGAGGATTGAAATTTCACGCTAGTGATAGGCAATAAATTGAAAACTTAAGATGTTGATACTATATGAGAAAAATATCGTGATATAATGATACATATGATATTTAATTCGTTCAGAAAGCAATTTTACATTCATTAATTGATATAATCCGTGTTTAAATAAATAGCAACACCAAGCAAAACAATTTTATTCAGAAATCTATATAATATTATATAGCCTGTCACATACATGTAGGAAAATATTTCATTTAACTTCCAAAACTATATCCTAACTGGCGATATTGTCATGTAGCATAATTATATAGTCAATAATGTTTTACTATGTCACAATGTCAATACATTGCTCAGTACTAGTAAGAAGTGGTATTCAGATACTAACATAGGAAAATATGTCCATAGGAAAATGTATCCAGGGGACACATTTTCCTAGGAAATTCTGTCCTACCAGACCAAAATACGTGACCGGCTGGACAGGATCACCTGTCCTACCTCAGGAAAATCTGTCCTACGTATATAGCTATATCAGTATAGCTCTATCAGTATAGCTATACCCTCTCCTTGGTTTTGGGTAGCCGCTGCATGGCTTTACCTTCTGTGTACGCCCTCAATGCAGTTCAATTCAATCAACAAATACACAGAGCTAAACTTGATCGGCATGATTGATGTAGCTACTATAATTAATTTCGTATCAGAAACTATAATAATAGTCTATACTGAGCTATGCATAGCTATAGGTATTTAAATTCAGTGAATGCCTGATTTTCAGCTTTTTCACCTTCCACGAATGGTCTAAAAACCACTGAACTAGCTAGCTAGCTATATAGCTACATGCCAAATTCCAAAGTTTTCAATTTCAGTTACCGATTTTCAAGGACTTGAATTTCATGAATCCATCGATCAATATCCTTAAGTTTCCTCGAAAAATCCTACGGTAAAATAGCTAGCCAGACGTCTATATTGATGAAATCTATGAAATCCTTTGAATTAGCTATAGCTAGCGGCTAGTGAACATGCTCATATACTCACTTATAGTAGCTAGTACGTAACTACATGTGTCATACTTGCTTGCATGCATGGTCTTAGCTACGTAGCTGGATTACACACACATAGGCGTCGGAACCAGGGGGCACATGCCCTCCAGAATTTAGCACAGAGGGGCATGACATATCTAGATCACGTGACTAAACAAAATTTATGTCACTGACGCTAGTACATTATTTGAGTTACTTAAAAAATGGTGAAGCACTCAGTCTTGCAAACAGTTTTAACAGAATGACTATAGCCTAAAAGAGCAAGGAGTGAACCAAGGTAGCTTATCCGTGGCATGGCCAGTCAAAGGTATGAAATATTATTGTTCACTTTCTCACGTGCACTACATTAATATATGGCAACACGTGATTTGTGAGTTATACCGTGCGACTTATGCTAAAGAACTTGGGAAATGTTAAGGCAAATGTTTACCTTATGGTTATATAAAAGAGTGAATTATATTACCACTGAAGAGTCTAGACGCCCTCTTTCCTGGGAATATAAACACGTGTCATACTGGCCAGATTTCTGAGTTAGGACAGACTGTGGCTACTAATCCAGTGAATTGAATTAAATTGTAATTTAAATCATTGATGGATTTGGATTGAAAGGGGCCGAGTTGTTAACTCCGACTACAGTATGGATGATTTTTAAGCCTGGGATACTAGGTGATCACGTGATGTGTGATTTAAGATGCTGATACATCTGAAGTAGATAGTCCACGCCAGAAGGATCTTCATACCGTGATCGCAGGAAGAAATCGTGTAAAGCATTATAAGGTAGCTATTGCACAAGTTATAGCTAGCCATGCACAAGCAAATATATTTAAGCATAATGTTAGCTAGCTGGTTACCAAGCTGCAGAAACAGCGGCTGGCAGCTATAGTGCTCAGTAGGTTACAATGCACTTTTATGATTTAGAAATAATGTGAATAATGATATGTTACTATATATAGCTAGTGAGATGCATGAGATCTTCAGCAAGTATGCCTATGATGCAAGTAGTAATCAGTAGCTAGCTACTGGCCAGCTGTGCCAAGTGCCCCCCAGGTCATTTCATCTTCCTACGCTTATAATACATAAATATATTGCCTTCATTCTGTGCACACCCTCCAGTGCCTATAACTGATAATAATACTATGAAGAGAATATCATATAGTCTTCCTCCATCATGTCATCCGGCAAACAAAGTTGTCTAGCTACTTTCACCAACGTGGCAAAGAAGGGAACTTTATTGCATCACTCTTTAGTTATTACAATTTACCACACTTGCGTGTATTTTATCAAATCTCCTTTGACAGCATTAAAAATCATAGGCGGACATATTGTCCTAGGTCGGACAGTATATCCTGTCCAGTAGGACAGAATTTCCTAGGAAAACATGTCCCCCGGACACGTTTTCCTGGAGGACACCAGTATGGTTAAGATGCAAAACAAACATCAACATGAGGGTAAGGATTACCATACAAGTAATTAATCCAGAATAGTATTTCTTTATGCCTCACCTTCTTTCAAGTGGATTGATCAGTCACACAGGCCGGAATACACTTCAGTTTGCCGCCACCAAACATATCCACTTCACTCAGTGATCTGGTTACGCCTGTCAGTTCCATCCTCGGTTCCACCAATCTTCCATACCCAGTGGAGTTCTACGAGGAATAGGTGATTGTACAGTTCATTACCTTAGCCACTGACTGACCTCTTGGCTAAACTGTATGAGGTTTTGCAAGTCTCGAATTTCCCGCCAGCTGAAAGAATTTGTAGAATCATAGATTAATTATGCACTATATAGCGCCTCTTTTAATGATTGGGCGCTTATAATGTACACCTTGCTGAATCATAATTTTATGCTACAAACTCACACTATAGATAATGGAGTAGAACAATCATCATGGTTTCAGGTAGGCTTAGAATCTGTATTAGTATGTGCTAAGATGGATGGGACTGTCTGAAGTGAGGATGGTGGGAATTGAATGTACGTCTCATATGCGTTGCTCTTCCAGCGACCTAGGGTATTATCTATGGTCACACCGGGGGTCACACTCATCTTTCATTACTTTAAAGAAGAAAACAAAAAAAACTGCGACAAAAAGATTTGGTGCGCATGAATTAGAACAACAAAGTATCGCGCTCAGAGCGAATTCACTCATTCAACAGAAATGTTTAATGTTTGGCATAAACGTCACTGAGGGCATTATTATCATTTGTATGATGTTAACAGGAGTGAATAGGATTTGATCAGTGATGGAGGAACCCAAAAAGCAAAAAACGTGTGGGCGTTATAGCATTGCAGCACAATTTCATTTCACCAAGCCATCAACAGGCCAGTGAGCACTATTAATAGTATTATTCCTGCATGTATTGTTTTGTGTGAGCAGGTGCCTCATTCATTTATGTTCCGTGAGAAAGAAAATGACATGTTATTTTTAGCAGTAGCTGGAGAGTTTGGACAAGCTGCATTGTTTAGTGTGTCAACCAGGTGAGTAAGGGAGAACAGGTATACATAACATGGCTGGATAATTAATGTATGTACTATATATAGCTACCCTGGCAGATATACCGATAGTGATATGCATATCTGTGTGTATGTGCATGGGTGTGAGTGTTATATACATGTGTGCATGCACGCACACACACACAACACACACACGATGCACACATTCTTGGACATACTCTATATGTGCACACATACATGCACATGTTATATTGCTATGCTGTAGTGAGGATACAATGGGCAAGTGCTCAGGGCTGGTTAATCCTCAGCCACAGACACAGGCACTATCTCAGGCGGCCATCTTGTTGAGAGAGAGGATGCGTAAAGTTGGATCTTGTATAACTGGATATGACCGCCTGAAGGATACTGGAGAGTTGTTGGTGCATCTTGGGAGTACCTCGCTGTCGTGTTGTGGAGAAGGGAAGGTGTGTTGAGCTATGACATTGTATCCTATAGCGAGACAGCTACTATTACACTGTATCCTATAGGGAGACCTGTTAGAGCTACTGTTTATTCAATAGATCATAAAGGAATTGGATTTCGGAGGAGCTGTGGATATTAAAGCATGTACTCATTCTTCTCACCTGTTGGCTTGTGTACTGGACAAAGATTTGTGGTTGATGAATGCTGATAGTGGGGAGAAGACAAGATTAACATACTCTCATACACCACAAACTGATCTTTTATCAGCTGGACAATCATCATTTGTATCCCAGGTGTGTGTGTGTGTGTGTGTGTGTGTGTGTGTGTGTGTGTGTGTGTGTGCGTGTGCGTGCGTGCATGCGAGTGCGCATGAGTCTGTGTGTGTGCGCGCATGCATGTGTGTGTATGTGTTTGTGCGTGTGTGCATAATATTTTTATTATTTTATGACCCTCCCATCACCCAAATCACCTGTGTTAGCTATAGAAGCTATGTAATAGGATTTATTTAATCATTTGAATTATAAATACAAAATGCAAACATAGCTGTGTTTGTCGCATAAATGTAATAATTGTGTCTCCCTTTAGGAAGAGTTTGACAGATTCACTGGTTACTGGAAATTTTGTGAAAGTATCATGTCATCTATTGGTTGTTGCTATGCAGCTTACCAATATGATGGTGTGTTCAGGATACTGTTTGAAGAGGTCAGTGGTTGTGTAGTGTTGGGAGTTGAAGCCATAGGACTCATAGGTTGACGAGACAGGCATGGCAGAACTGCACACACTAAACCCCAGTACTCAAAAGCTTGAAGTTATCGATATCCTCTAGTGGACACAAAGAATGCTACATCAGTTCTAAAATTACTAGAGATTACTATCGATGACACTAGTAATTATAAGGTAGGTGTGGCTAAATGCAGTAAGGGGCGTGGCTAAATACATTGTTGGTCATTAAAGGTAACAACAAAGGTCAAGTCATTATCATACTCATTCACTAACCTGTGGAGTGATCATGAATATATGGTGAAGTGTGGCTGGTTACCTGATGGTAAAAGGTGAGGTAGTAGCCCCTCCCACTTTGTTACTGCATAATTCCTTCCCATTCCAGTGTGTGGGTACAGTTACTGGATCGTAGTCAGCAACATCTCAAGCTGGTGCTCATCCCATTGGATAGTTTTATAGGCGGAAGGGGATCCCCCTAGTTCATCATCCAAGTGTAGTTTACTATTGGAGGAGAATTCTTCTCATTGGATAAATGTGAGTGCCAAACCTCTTGTACCTCAATGTATCATTCATTCAACAGGTAATTGATGTATTACATTTCCTCACTACTAATGATGATAATATCCGGTTGCTATGGTTATCAGAACGTTCTGGTTACCGCCATCTTGTAATGGTTACAGTGGTAACAGATTCAAACAAAGATGTCAGTGATATCATCCAACATTGTATGGTACAGCGTAAGGTGTTAACTAATGGTGAGTGGATGATAAAACAGGATCAGGTGAGCATTATTGTGTGTAACCGGCCGGGCCTGTGATAAATTGATATTATTGCTACACTCAAGCACTGTACAAGCGCGTATGCAGAATAGCAATAGATGGCAATGTCTGCTTTTTCATATTACTTATTTCTGACCCTGTTCTGCCTACAGATTTGGGTGGATGAGGATAGACAATTGGTATATTTTATGGCTAATGTGAAGACTTGTCTGGAGACCCACCTGTAAGTGTCTGTCCGTCTGTGTGTGTACAAGATGTTGTATTTCATTGGTCAAAATGTTTCACATTGTGGAACCTTTGTCTGTATATGTGTGTGCTTATAGATAGTGATTATGTGGACAATATGATTGTGGGTTTGAGTTATTCTTCACATAGTCATGTAGTGAGATGGGACACGGAAGGTTTAGTTACTGATCCTACTCAGTTGACACTACCTGACTTCTCACATGATGTCACTATGGATAAGGTTACCATTACAGCATGTTCAAATGATTGTTAACATGTTCACTCACTACACAGTCATGTAACATGTTCATCACTACCTACTCATCCTTACAAACTACTCCAGTATCTTCATTGTACAGGATCAGTCATAAAGATGACCTCACTGTTTATTCTCAACTTTGTTGTAACATTGGACCTCAAACAAGTACATCAAATATTCCGACTGTATGTATTCTTATAGTGGTACATATGCATAGAGTGAAATCTATATATATAAAAGCGAAAAACCACATCCGGTCGAATTTTGCCAAGCCTCGATCTCGAAGGTCTCTGCGTCTGTGGACATGAAATTTGCGCCAATCGATTGTGTAGTAGGCCAGCATGAACAAGTTTGTCTTCAAATGTTCGTAAACTTCATTTCGTTTTCTGCTCTACACCAGCTACTCACGTGTACAGCATAGCCATTTCCTGCTCACGTGTACAGCATGTGCCTTTTCCGATAAGCTCTGGTGTCGTCTCAGTCCAATCCTCGGTCGCTGTCGCTACACCTAGGTGGCCAGCCAAAGCTACGATATGTGTGTGTATGTGTGTAAGATAAGCTGCACTCTCCCAATCATTAGCATTCTTTACAGATACGTATCTGTGTCGTCTCCTCGGTCGCTGTGGTTTACCTCAGGCTAGCCGGGTGCCGGTGGCCAGCCAACCTACGGCGTATATAGCCCAATAATCGGTAAGCTGCACTGCCAATCATTTGCATTCTTTTCCTTTCCGAGCCAGTGAATTTAGCTCCGTCAGTGTACCTAAGCTAACGCGTTATGCTGAAAGCCCACAGGGCTACGGCACGTCTGGAGACCGACAAAAGTTGCTTGAACATCAACAGAAGCAAGATACATAGTGTAATAATCATGAGGTAAAACACTTTGATACCTGTTTAGCCAGCATATAATATTACGATGGTGGTTGTTTTGGCATTCACTACATTCACCACATTCCTCATCTTCATTAGGTGTTATATGCTGTCCTAGGGCTGCAGTGATTGTGCTGGAATAAAATTAATGTTAGCATAATGCAAGAAATCGTTACATGATGCTGGTATTTTGCAAGTAGAAACTGGGTTAGTAAACTTCATTTTGTTTTCTGCTCTACACCACTTACTCACGTGTGTAGCATAGCCATTTCCTGCTCACGTATACAGTATGCGCCTTTTCCGACAAGCTCTGTGTCGTCTCAGTCTGATCCTCCGTCGCTGTGCCTACACCTAGGTGGCCAGCCAAAGCTACGGTGTGTATGTGTGTACAGCCCGATAATTGGTAAGCTGCACTGCCAATCATCAGCATTCTTTACCGCCTTTCCGAGTGAATTTAGCTCCGTTGTGGCTAAGCTAACACCACGGCGTTATTCTTCTGTTCAGAAAGACGGCAGAGCTAGAGTACGTCTGGAGACCGACAAAAGTTGCTTGAACATCAACAGAAGCAAGATAGTGAGTGTGATGCACCTATCAATGTAATGCCCCCCCCCTCGGGATTATATGAGGCTAAGTGGGGATTTGACATACCCTGATAGTGGGGCAAACTGAGTGTGTCAAATCCCCCAATACAGCCCCACACAAGCCCCAGTTGTAACACGGGGATTTGACATGGCTACATATTTTAAAAGCTTTGTCTATCTATGCCTTTATCAAATGCCCCATAGTGGGGCAATGGTTTTGTGTCAATGCCCTCAGTAAAGCCCCACTTAGACCGGAGGGGAGGGGGGTAGTGGGGCAATATTTATATTGATAGGTGCATAATAACCGTGAGGTAAAACACTTCGATATACCTGAAATCATCACCGAAACACTTCCGAAATTTATAGGCTGGGTCTGTATTGGGGTGGTAGCTACAAGTTTGTCCATGCAACATTATAGCAGCTAAATAATGTAAATGTGATTGCAATACACATGTTGATGGTGATTGTTTACAGTGTGAACACAGCATAAAGCTGAGGAATGTGGTGAATGCCACAAGTGTGGCGAGTGCTATATATGATGGTATCGAATGAAATTTATAGGTATCTGGCACCCATCCCTAATAGAACCAATGTTATAAATATGCATGTAAAGGCGATTGCAGTAGACATGTTTAGCCAGCATATCTGATGGTGGTTGTTTATGGTGTGGACACATGCAGGGCAGAGGTGGATAATTGTGCTCAAAATTCTTTGCATTATATTCATAGAATGTTTGACTGTTCTTTGTGTAGTGTCTTGGTGTTGCACAGATGCACCAATTATGACTCCAAATATCATTTGAAATACTAAAATATTGAAATACGTGATACTTAGAAAATTGAGCTAAAAACTAAGAAATCAAGCAGAATTAAACCTTTAACAGGCAGATTATGAAGAAGGTACCTATACAATAGGGTAACAACAATGGTGCTGAGCTGGACTGCTTTCAAGCCTTCCTTCCGTTTATATCTACTGCGATGCATATGTATTATACTAAATATGTTTCAAATATGTATTTAATAATTGGTGTCAAGACAACATTGTTCTTGGTGCGACATGACCAAAAACCCAGTTTCTACTTGCAAAATACCAGCATAAAGCATTGTGCTAAAAATTATTCACGCATGCACAATCACTGCAGCCCCAGCTGGGACACAGCATAACAGCTAATGAAGATGAGGAATGTGGTAAATGCCAAAAGTGTAGTCTCCTGTAATGCATGCAGAGAAAAATACTTTAAACTAATTAAATTGTTTACACACCTCGCCATCAAAACAAGGGATGGAGATTAAATTTTTATGAAATAGTTGCCAAAATAGCTGAGAAAGCATCAGGTCCCCACTTGAAGTGACCACACTGAGCATCAAAAGCAGGCCATTTTGTTTGCAACATAGCAGGAACATTATTCAGTCAGTTAGCTATACCCTCATCTGAGTAATAAGCTCAGCATATACAAGCATTATACAACCGTGTAGTGGGAATTTATTGGGAGAATAATTTTTTTGCGAATCAAATAATCATTTGCTCTCAGAAGAAATATTTGCGAATTTTGAATACCACACCAAGGTTATACATATGAAAAATGTAAAAATGTGTGCTAAATCTTTAAGTTTTGCTAATGCATCCCATTTCGCAAAAAAAGCCTTGTGGTAAATTCTCACTACAGTATTCAGACAAGTAACATGATTCGGTAAAGGCTGAAATGGCATATGCATGATATCTTTATTACAAGTGTTGGTGCATGTGTATGTGGGTATACGGATACTTAATAAAATTTAATTTTATTATTTTTAGATAAAATACATCTACAGCTATAATACAGTATAGTTGACTGTTGCTTCTTCATCCAAGCAATAGCTAACTACATGTTATCTGCATGCATACAGTTGGAGATGAGATGGATACGTATATTCTTTATGCTGACTAACTTTCATCCTGTCCAACAGATAGGTATCCTTTATCTATAATGTGTATGGCCAAACTGTACGTATATAGCTAATGGTATTTCACGATATGCCAATAATACTACATCTAGCTCTGTGTATGCTGGTAAAGAATATAATCTATCTATTTGACTATACTGATTATAGTTACACACATGCATGGATACATGCATAGCTATAGCTACAAACATCACTGTAATGATGATGATGAGTGTTCACCCTTCCATGCATCTATATTATATAGCTATGGTGTTTGTACATATGACATGCAGTATATGACATCACTCTATACCTGAACACCACTAACATAATTTTACAGTAGCATATATTGTTTGCTGTTACATCTACTTACTAATGTTGGAGAATTTGTTATCAGAATTGTCACGATGTTATTAAACCAAATGAATTTTGGCTTAGCTATATACTGGTAACTTGACCCAGCTCAGTGCCAACCATAGTATATAGTTAATGCCGGCATTCACCAACTGAAATTGCATCATAGAATATAACTAGCTTCTATATTTCAAGTAGCTATATACCTGCCCAACGGGCGGGTACATTTGCTAGTTGTTGATAAAGCTGTTACTATAAGTTCTATTTAATGATCCCTTAGTGATAAATATCCTTTCACAGATTTGCCGCCAAATTTTATTCCTCCAAAGATATTCAGTTTTCAGTTGGAATCAGGTATGTAGTGTGCATTATTTGGAGACTTGCTATGCACTGTTGCTAGGGGAGACACTGTATGATAACATTATGAAGCCAGCTACGCTTCAACCAGGAGAGAAATGTCCTACTATTCTCAACGTGTATGGAGGGCCTCACATTCAGGTAAAATGTGAATCTAAATTAAAAGCACATGTGACAACCAATGCAGTGTGTAGTGAACAAGTTTGGTTATCAACTGATGAAGATGCACTCAATGACTAGTGCTGGTTATGTGGTAGTCAATATTGATAACAGAGGCTCTTACAATAGAGGAATTAACTTTGAGGCTCACCTGCAAAACAAAATGGTACCGTCCGTCCATTGGTAGTATGTGTTAATAGGGTGACGTTGAAGTGAAGGATCAGGTGACCGGACTATTACACATAGCCCAACAGGAGCAGTGTATTGACCTGTCAAGAGTAGCAGTTCATGGCTGGTCCTATGGTAAGAACAGGTAGAGTAGCTACATCTCTCACTATTGTCATCCTATAGGAGGCTACATGTCCATCATGTGTCTAGCACAGAGGCCGGACATCTTCAAGGTGAGGAGACTGCGGTGAGGGTAGTGAAGTAGTGTAGTGTTGTTTGAAGGTGGCCATTGCTGGAGCACCAATGACAATGTGGGAGGATTATGATACCGGTTATACCGAGAGATATCTCGGTCATCCCAGTACTAATCCTATTGTAAGTGATAAGATGTAGAGCAGTTAGTGTAATAGTCAATTGGACACTCATCACATTTGATCATAATTGTGACCGCCTGATCTGCCTACAAAAATCAACCATCTAGTTGCACAAAAATTGCCTAGTTTTTGAAATACGTATTATCATAATTTATGCTCTATTTAAACTAACAAACTAAATTTTTTTTCCACAAATGCAGAATTTAATGGAGAATCTTTTAAAGCTTACAGAATGAAAATCCTCCTTTTAGGACTGAAGATATTCATGAATATCTAACTAGGTGTAATTTGCGCTCGCATGGTTGATTTTCACAGGCCCAGTCACTTATCATTGGTGTTCTCATAGGGTTACAAAGAGAGTTCAGTGTTGGCTCATGTACAGAAACTGCCTGCAGAGTGAGCCACACCCCCTTACCACATTACTGCAATTATTCACAGCTTATTAATAGAGCCAATAGGTTACTGCTAATTCACGGGATGAATGATGAGAACGTCTTCTTCAAGCACACGTCACAATTGGTGGATTGTCTGGTGGGCATGGCCAAACCTAACCAGTTACAGGTGAAGTGTTTGTATCCTTCAGTGATAGTGTAGTCTACTATAGTGTGTATAGTTATTAATGGTATTGTCTACTCTACAGGTCTACTGTGGTGAACGACATGGCCTGAGATCTTACTATAGTACTATATAGACACTATGAGGCTACTACAATGACATTCTTGAAACACCTTTAATAATAATATGGTCAAGAGTTTCAGTATTTTACTTTAGTAGTGGGCGCAGCTGGCGCTTAGCAGATATTTATCACGTTCCTTGAGGCCCAGCCCCTATTATTGAAATTCGCAAAATGGGAAATCGTCCTGTATCTGCCGCTTCCGATCGCGAGCCAGAAGTTGAATTCGTGCCAGGTGAAGAATTAGGGAGAGGCGCGTATGGAAGAGTTTTTAAAGCGAAGTATCGTGGATCCGTGTGTGCGGCTAAAGAAGTCCACTCCATCCTGATCCAATTGACGCAAATGGCTCCGGAAGAAAGGAGAAGGCTTCAGGATAGCTTCCAACGTGAATGTGACCACTGCAGTAATCTCAACCATCCCAATATCGTACGTTTTATTGGAATATATCATCCTCCTCAACAGTTATTTCCGGTAATGATCATGGAGTTGATGGATGAAAGCCTGACCTCCTATGCAGAGAAGCCAAACATCAGCTTTGATAATAGAATGTCTATTTTACGCGATGTAGCGAAAGGGTTGAGCTATCTTCATTCCCGTAATCCTCCGGTAATTCATCGTGACCTCTCTCCCAATAACGTTCTGTTGAAGAATCTGCCCCTACTTCTGATTGCAAAAATTGCTGATTTGGGCGTGGCAAAAATTTTAAATTTTGATGACAAAAATGCAAAGAAGTATCAAACTAAAGTACCAGGAACAATGGATTTTATGCCTCCTGAGGCATTTGCAGACAAACCTCAATATGATACGTCATTAGATGTATTCTCCTATGGTGGGATAACTCTTCACACGGTCAATGGAGAATGGCCCACACCTACACTGTCCACTGAATTTGATCCAGTGACACGTCAGGTTAGAGGATTCAGTGAAGTTGAGCGTCGTCAAGAGCACTTGGATAAGATGAGAGGAGAAGCTGAGGTGTTGATACCACTGGTAGAGGCCTGTTTGGATAATGATCCAGTCAAGCGTCCCTCAATAGTAGATGTGTGTGAGAAGATACCATTGAAGGTGTGTTTATGTCATGCATAGTTATATTGTATGTGTACTACTTATATAAATATGTTGGAATGCCAAGTCAGTTAACATTATGCAGCTTAGCCAACTATAAATTTACCATAACTAGACAGATGCTACAACATCGAGGGGCAAGCCTGAGAATGCATGCAGATGACATATCAGTAACTGTAAAATACATTATATGAAGTAATGCGTCACAAGTAATGTAATGCTTGAAGTACATTCTTATGCAATACGTTCCTAACAAAATGTAGCTATATTGTATTTGGGGTCTGCAGCGTTTAGTATTTCTGAATGTCCAGAAGGTGACACATACCTTATATTATATACGCATGTAGCTACACACACATGCACACACACGTACATACGAATGGCAAGAATACGTATATCCAAATAGACTGGTATCATTGGTACTGGAGAGCAAGCAGATGTGAAACGTAACACTTTGAGAACCGTGTTTGAGCAATCATAATGTTGACAGTAGGCATGCATTGCCACAAAAATAAAGAAACAAATCACAGTATCCATAATCCATTTATCAACGCAAATTATAACTTATTAAGTTCAGCTGAAACTGGACCTGGGCCATATTGCTGTCTGCACAATACAACTTTGACACACGTGTTTATTACCTTGAACATCTACATAGTAATATTTCATAGAATCTTTCTAGACAGATAGAACATTTGTAGCTTGCAAGCTTGATAGGTTGTTGTCTTGGAATTCAGTCATTTTGCTAGCAATAGTCATCACATGATGGAATTTCTTGTGGAAGAGAATTTGCTGCTAACTGTTTTTGGATAAATTTCCCTCTAACCTTCTCTTTCAGCTTCTATTGCAGTCCTTCTGAGCTCTGCTTCCACACTATGCATGTATTCTTGGTTCCTTCTCAACCTCTGCTCCTGCTCTTCTGTCCCTTGCAGTTCTCTTCTGCATCTTAGGCGTTCTTGCACATGCACAAACCTAGCAGTAATCTACACCGTTAATTCATTGCAGCATGAACCATTACACATACCTAATATGGAGATGCAGTAATCTACACCGTTATTTCAGCTGTGACACACACACACTTCAGTAATTGACTCCAGCTGAGCTGTATCAGGAGAATGGTTAATTTAACGCTGTAAGCATGTGTAAGGTATCCGCTTTATATCGTAGTTTATCATATACGTGACCATTACACAGCGACTCACTAGTGTGAGGCTCACTCAGGCTTGCCCCAATAATTAAATACACATACAGTATATATGCCAATGCACCCATATGGTAGAGGCATACGTAGGAAGTTGTTCAGAGCTGGGGTGGTCAAAGGTGTAGTGGTGCCATAATCGGCACAGGAGATTTTACAGTGCATATATCAGTAGTCCCCAAATATGATTTGTATTTATGATGTATTAGTAAATTAACAAACTGATACATGCTAAATAAATTAAATTGATAAAGCATAATTTAGTGACATAACAACAGTAATCATGAGTGACTTTGACAATTCGGAAATTCCTAGAAGTATAAATAAATTCTCTAATACAACAATCACAGATCATTTCAATACACTGATATATTCCACACATCACTATAGTAACCCTGTGATGAGTATATGAATAATGCCATAATATAGGATTATGTACATAATATAGTGGCTGTTCTATTAGAGAGTATTTACTATATTTGGTATATATAGCAGTACAGACAAATAGTTTTATAATAATCTTCACCTCTTGGTCAATCAATGAATGCCAATTCTCAAATATGATTTGCAACATGTAGTGACTGATCACAAGTCACATCTTAATATCTTACTTGATCCTGTTAGTAGTAATTGAGGCAAGCCTGAGCCAATTCAAAAAAACGAGATGTACCATGATTTTGTCTGTCTGTCAATCCGTACGTCCATGTTTATAAATGTAGTGAAGTTGTTCATAAACACTACAAGTATAAATGAAATGAGACCAGTCAGTATTAATGCAGCACTGACTATGTTTGTAGTTCACACGACTATAAATGACAGAACAACACACAATGACAGAACAAGAACTACAACATCTTGAAAACGTGTATCCCAATAATCAAATACAATGTGTTAACTGTTAAGTTGTACAAACGCTATTAACAACAACGAGCTCGTGTTGTGGAATTTGTATTATATCAAGTATTATGTAACAGCTCTGTTATTATGTATTGTACTGTACAGTGCAAAATTTAGATGGGGGAAATATTGATGAATTTGATGAATTTTTAGCAATTCATCAATTTTACCATTCAATTTTTTTCTTTCAATAGCTGTTTGCATGTGAGGCTGATAAAATTCATCAAAATATTCCACCATTAAAGTTTTGCACTACACAGTATTTACTGACTGTTCTATTAGAGAGTATTTATATTGATATACCAAATACATGTAAAACATATGGGCAATGATTTATCTTATGATGTTGAGTTTGAGTAAGGTCTATTGCCAGGTGAGATCAGTAGATCTAACACGCAACAAGAGCTTAGCTCCTACAATATGTTATTCAGTTCACATAAGCCAAATCTAAGACAACTTGTAGCTAGCTAGTTGTATATCATACAAAACTCATTGTCATCATCACTCAGCTGTGTATGCCACTGGAAATTTCTGACTTGTAAGTACTACAAAAATTGATTGTGTACTCATGGTTGCTGTCAAATCAAAGAGTACAAAAATAAAACCAAAATCTAATTTATTAGTGGTTCTATGAAAATATTAGCTTCGAATATAACTTGTTATATGGTACCGTTAAGGGAGCAACATTTGGCAAATTTGGTGAATCATCCGTGATTCACCTTAACCTTTCCCGTTATATGGTATCATATAACAACATACAAATATTGTATAGCCCAATTATTTCGAGGGAAGCAATTTTCATGGATTATATATAATTTTCGTGTATTATAACATTACAGTACTCAAAGTTTTGTGGTTACTCAAAAATCCATGAGATCAACAAAAAATTTCTCCCATAAAATCATTAGGTTATACAGTATCATATAGCTACTGAGGTTTATAACAACTTTAATGATCATACCTATCATAGAACTGTTGCCATGAGACAGCAACTCAATCCACATCACTGTGGTAACACAATCAGTCACTATGGGAACAAAGCTGTAGTAACAATAACATAAAATACATAATCTTTACCTAATAGCATAATATCAGTAAGAGTTCATAATACACTTGTTGTCATTGGTTACACTCTATACAATAATCTCCTCAGAGTTTAAAATAACAGTTACCCATTGGCTATTTTCCAAACACAATTGGTTGTTTATGTAAAATTATTTCAAACTACTCATTCAACATTTACACATTGGATGCATAAAAACGTGTTAAAGTGTTTGACTATATTTGTCTATTTACGTTATTCCTTATTCTGATCTCTGTCAGATGGTAACAATTTATACAAGTAATGGCACAACATGAGAATGTATACAAATAATACAAGGAAGCCATAGTAATGAAGTGATCATGTGATACTATATGTTCATTGTACACATAAACACAGTGATCATGTGATCCAGTGTTTACTGTATAAAATGTCTTTCATGTAGGAATCACCTCCTTTTGTACCATCGCTACAAAGTCGTTACTATGAGCTCACCTGGGAGAATTGTACTGACCTGCCGTCCCCACTCTACCTTGCATCAGTAGCTCTACATGATAACAAGGTCTATACCATGGCTGGTGGTGCACCTGATAATGATACCTTAGATTATGTGTATGTCTATGACGTCAATGGCAACCAGTGGGATAGACTCCCTCCCCCTGGACAATACAAGGGCACACTGCAAATAATCAATAGCAATTTGACTGTCATCGGAGGGAAGGATACTACTACTAGGAAAATAACAAACAAGGTGACAACATACAACAACAACAGTTGGAGTAAAACTTACCCAAATACAATCAAGACTAGGGTCAGGCCAGGAGCAGTGATTCACTTGGACTATGTTATTGTTGCAGGAGGATCATTAGTTGATGACACTTTTAGTGATGACATTGAAGTTCTTAATTATAAACAATCATCTCACTGGGTCATAGCTAGGATGAAGTTGCCAGAGCCAATGAGGCTCCCTTCTCTCACCATATCAGATGATCTACTATATATTGTGGGGTACAGTATAGCCACAGGCAGGACCAATGCAGCATATCAACTACCAGTAGACATAATAACATCATCAGCAGCTCAACTCACTAGTAATCAAACAGCTCATTGGACTAAACTCCCTCCAGCCCCTCATTTTGACACTGCTATTATACCCAACTCATGTCCACCTGTGATCATTGGTGGTAAGGATATACAGGGTGTCCCAACAGTTGATATTACAGTGTTGGATGTTCCTAACAATTCTTGGAAGAAAATAGCTTCACTTACAACAACAAGAGTTGCCACTGCTGTTGTTCCTATCAACCATGACTCCATCCTGGTCATTGGAGGGTATAGTGGTGGAATAGGTGTTAAAGAAGCTATGGCAAATTCCATGACTACAGTAGAGAAAGGAAGTGTTAGGCTATGCCATACACAGTAGCTGCTATGCACAACACAAGACAATACACTAAACTCCATTGTAACCCCTAACTAATAGTTGTACACATTGTTTACATGTTACCATAGTGATTATTATGCAATACTACACATATACATGCATATTTTGTTACAAAGTTTTTAAGTTTATGAAAAAACTTTTTATTGCGTTTATTGAGCGGTATTGGTCATTTCATACACACTACAGTATTGTTGCATAGTGTGGTAATAACTACATCACCAGTAGTTATCTTGCTCAATAGTAATTCACATAGTGCTTGATGACATTGTTGAATGTGTGAAGACAAGCAAAGCTGATTTGTAAAGTTCTTTATTCACTAGTTATATACAACAAGATATTTACAATGTTAATTTTACAATAGCAAATTATGTCAGTCACTAATTTCATTTCACACACAAGAGTTACCTCTACAGTCACATTAGTCATCATAACAATGATGACTATATAATTGTAGCTAGTCACTGAATTTGCAACTGTTGTCCCTCACCACTATACAGTAGCCATCCCTGTAGTTATACGTGGAAATTTTGTGAGACATATCAGTTTCACAGAAGGCAAGTCTGAAAGTTAATTTTTGCTGATCACTCATTCTTTCCTTAACCCAATGTGTGGATTAAAATTTTATGCTTAGCAACCTTACAGGGAAATGTATGAATTTGCATCCCTCGAAAGTTTCCACATATACCAACTCCTCAAAATTTTATTCCATGATCACTACTGGACGTCAGCCGTTACGTACACATCATGTGTAACAAAAATATGCCGAGGGATTATTTATGTAGTACTGATAAGACAAATTATATTTTAACATCACACTAACTATGATACACACACAAACATAACTCGCTAAGTGTTTACGTGTTCAGTTTTGATTATACTTGCATATGTACAGTAATCCAAGCATCACAACACTGGACAATTTTATACATGATCATTACAGTACACAGTTATAGAGAGTATAGGTTGTATCACATGGCCACACCGTAATTGACACACTGGGCCTTATCGTTTGCAGTATCAGTGCCATGTGCTGTTAGGGTCTGGACAACTGGACACAATATCATTTGTTCAAGCTACCATCCAAAATTAGGTGGGTGATGATTAGTTAAAGGTACGGGTATCTTTAGATGTGTAGCAATATTTTTAATGCCCTCACTCAGAATTGGGTAAGTGACAATTAAACATATAAAATTACCACGTGCTTTTTAACTAATCATCACCCACACAACTTAAGATGCTTTATAAACATCATGCACTAATGCACACACTCGTGGATCTAAGCACCTGTAACGACTGTTGACAATACAGTGGTAAACCATTTCAGGTAATGAATGACTCCTATTTTATGACTTATCTTGATGCATAGCCTGTGTGCACACATTAGCACATGTGCCACAACTGTACAAAATACTGACACAATGTACAGTAATATAATATAAGGCTAGCACTAAGGTCACTGTTACTAAAATTACTATGTTTCAACAGGTTCGTAACTGGATCAGTTGATGAAATGAGATGAGTGATGAATAATTGATCAGGAAGGATTTTATTCAACCAAGTGACGTAGTCTGGCATTTAGTTCTTTTTCCTGTCTTAGTAGTTCACTGATGTGCTTCTTGTATGCTGCAGTCTCCTAGTTACGTGAACAAACATCATACACTACACACTCCCTCTCATATATATACACAACTGTACACATCATGTATGCATGTTTGTGTGTGTGTGTGTGTGTGTGTGTGTGTGTGTGTGTGTGTGTGTGTGTGTGTGTGTGTGTGTGTGTGTGTGTGTGTGTGTGTGTGTGTGTGTGTGTGTGTGTGTGTGTGTGTGTGTGTGTGTGTGTGTGTGTGTAATATGCATGTAGTGTGCATGTGTCCATGTGTAGTGTGGGCGTTTATGTGTGTGGGCACGCATGTGTGTACACATGATATGCATAATGTTGTACACACACACACTATACACACAGAGACACACATGCACACCATACATGCACCCTACTGTATACAGACACACACATTATATGCAAACTACATAATTATACACACTACACACTACAAACACACACACACACACACACACACACATACACACATACATACTATATACACACACTATACACACACACACTAACACACACTAACACACACACACACACACACACACACACACACACACACACACACACACACACACACTACACACACACACACACACACACACCATTATACACTACACGTACACACACTGATGTACATACACTAACACTAACTTTAATAGTATTTTCATATTTTAAATTAAGGGAGTCCAATTCTTCAGTTAAGGCCTTCACCCTGGCATCTTTTGATACCACTTGCGCAGAACTTCTATAGTAGCAGTAACACAATACAACATTATGCCTCTCTGTTTGCCTGCTGATGTAACAGTTGTGTACATCAGGTAGGATCATTAGACACAACAGTGTATTTAGATATAGTGATTTACTTGTATCTATTCTGCCATGACTTTGATTCACTTTCTGCATGAAGGATATCCTGCTCCAATTTTTTGATCAAACTCTCACCGCTCTAATATAAATATACACAATTTACACTACCAGTAGAAGTCACACAGAGGAACTAGGCATCACCCAGCTAAGATTACTGCATATATTTGATGGATAAAAGAAGTTTGATGGATTAAACAATCAATTTCACATTTTCAAAAGTACATATCATTGATAGCAACACACACACACACACACACACACGCACATGCACACACACACAACACAACAAAACACACACACACAGAAGTAAAATACTTTAACCTCAAGTTTTCCTTTAACAAATATTCACATAGTATGGCAGACATTGTTACTGTAATAACTCTTTAGATAGATACACTGTTCTTATACAAGACACTCTAATGAAGCGACCAAATTGTGATTTAAGATTCGTGTTGGCTAGTCCCTGTGATGTGTATACTTACCAAGATATGTTGATCCTTCTCTGACAACATCATATTCAGTTTAGCCCTCTCCTTTTCCCACTTTACTTGATTTTCAGATGAAACCTGTTGAAGCTTCTGGACACTCTGTACTGCTTCATTATAAGCTGTTTCCTTGGCTACATATAAACAAAAACAACTATGACTTAACTATGGTATTGATATGCTCATACCATTTAACATATCCTGGTATGTAGTGATTTGTTGTCTAGCTAATCTTAGTTCATTTTGATTGCAAGTTAAAGATTGCTTCAGTTCACTACAATAAAGATAGCAAACAAGTTTACCATCAACCATGGTCTGGTTGGTTGCAATAGTACACGTGTGTTGGCTTGTTTGTGCATGTATAGTGTGTATTCATGTGTGTGTGTGTGTGTGTGTGTGTGTGTGTGTGTGTGTGTGTGTGCGTGCGTGCGTGCGTGCGTGTGTGTGTATCAGTAATAATTGTTAACAGCACAATATATTGTGTGTGCATGTGTGTGTGACCTAATAGACTTTTGTAAACAAGCATTTTCTGATCTCAAAATTTCTGAATCACTTTTCAACTTTGTCAACTCCTCTTCTTTCTGTTGTACCAATGGAAACGTCATGTTATTATTCTCATCCACCAGTTGAGCATTTCTTCTTCTAAGTTCATCATTAGCCACCTTATAATCATCTTTTATCTTAATCAATTCATCATGATTTAGTGACAAGGTCTTAAAATGTTTGGCTATTGACTGCCGCTGTTCCATTTCTGATTGTAAGAGTTTTTGCCATTCTTCCTTCTCAAGGAGCAAAATTTCATAACTCTTTCTCTGTTCTGTTAGCTACAACCATAAAATGCATGTTGTGCGCATATTACTACTGAAGGAGACTACCCTAATAAAACGTACATTTACAAATAAGTCACCATGGTAACAAAAGTGTACCACTGTTACTGTACACAAAAAGTGTGTAATTCGCATATACTAACTTTTCTCAGCGTATCGTCTGACCTTTGCTTCAGTATAGCAATCAAATGTGTTTGCTGGTCGATACGCGACCTCAATATACTCACATCAGACGTGTCCTCCAGTGGAACGCGGATAACGCGCTCTATTTGCTCCATATCCATGTTGCTAAAGCTAAATATTGTTTAGAACGATAACTTGTATAGCAACCCTATTAAACGCGCGCTTTGAGTGCGCATTAATTAGGAACATAGTGTCGCGGTATTAGTGAGATAGATTATCACATGCAGCAATCTTTAATATCGCCATATGATGGAGTTTCACTGGAGGATAGAAAGAGGTTAGCGTGCTTGTTAAATTTACATGTGATTTTTATTTCTATTGTTTAGATGGATAATGATTTATCCAGCCTATGTGAACTCCAAGAAGACAATTGAAGAAGGTAGAAGAATAGCGAAGAGTAAGGTAAAAGTATTTTTTTACTTGTATAGTGATGTCAATTGTTACCATTGTATCCAGGCAGCTGATAATCCAACCTGTGCTGAGATGAGAGATGTGTGTGCAAGTCAAGGATTAAGAGTAGAGGTTGAGGTTTGTCTTCACTGCATTATATACTGTCAGCCTTTATGTACACATGCTGTGGAGTACTGTATAGGGTGGAGAAGCTTGCAACTCTTTTTCACACAGTACATGCCCAGTGCAAAACAAGATGTTGATTTTTCTAGTAACAAACCACTGCATCCTTTATTAACACTGTTGCTACTTGTTAAGTGTTCTCAGTACTAGTTACGTGTAGTGCTGCCACAATATATTGATATAGTGATATATATCGTGACATGTAGTTATATCGTGATATGATATCAACAAAAATCACTATTGATATTGTATTTGATAATTAGAAATACTGAAATACATGATTTGACTGCATAAGTTGAGTATTGGTCATATAAACACACTTCATTAGACTAATCTGTGGAGAAATTTCAATTTTTTTATCTTTGGTAAGGTAGCATGAATCAAATTTGATGACATACATTCATATCGTGACATAAACTTTCATGACATGTGACATAAGAAATTTCTATATCGTGGCAGCATTAGCTTCGTGGGCTGCTTTACTTGACCTCGCAACTCCTCAGTCCTCACCATGAGTGCTGATAATGTTCACTCAACAGCATCAGCTAACAATGATTACGAGATCTCTAGTATTGTAACACTATAATCGTGGGTTTAGATATAATGTACACAGAATTGATCTACAGCAAAGCACAAAATAATATACCTACCAAACTGCCTTATTTGCTTAAAAAGTTTATCCCGCTACAATATTACACTACACAGCATATATATAGTATCATAATAAGAGTTGTATTACCGTATAGCGGGTTTTTAACACGGACACAAATAGTTGCAAAATAAAATTCAAACGACACTTAATCTCACAAGCTAGCCTATTAGCAATATTAAATTACTCGCATGAAAAAATGAGTAAATCTATCCTTCAAATCTTTGTAATGGAGTCACATCACACTAAATAACGATACATGAACAAATATTCTTTTGCACCCTACGCTTTCTTTGTGCGATCAACGCTCGTGTGCCATGCCCACTTCAAAACCAAGAGTTGGGCTTGCTACCATAGTAGAAGGCTTTAAATACCTCAAAACAGATAGATAATGCAGGGAAATCGTCATTTTAGCTTTTAGTTAGTGTTTATCAATGTATGATTGCTGTATAGACACGCCCATTCGTTGTGCATAAAATTTAATGGCTGCGCCAGACTAGATGTATACGCAGTTGCAGAAAGAGCAACTCCAGTATTACTGAATGATTTGCTAGTGCACGCGAGTTACAAAATGCAACAGATTAAAACCTCACAAATTTCAATTTTGCGAATTAAGCCAGTCGCGAAATTAAAGTCCTCGTGTGAAAAACCTGCTATACAGTATACTGTTCATGTAAGTACCAATTCTGTCTGTTACGGACACCTTACAACTGTTTTGCATACCTTCGGCATTCTTGTTAGTATATATGCTTTGTTACATGCCACAGATGGACCGACACTATCCCAGAGAGATGGTGAAAGATTCCTCACACACTGGAAGAATAAGAGTACAACTGTACAAAGATGATGGATCACCGTTTAACCAGCAGTTTCCATCAAGTAAGTCAATTGGAGAGGTGAACATGTCAACATACAGTTTATAGGGAAGCAGTTGATGTTCTTCATTGGAGAAATGGTTCCAAAGTTGAAAAGTAGACAATCTAAGTCTACCACCAGTGACGGAGGGCAGTCAGCTGCCAGTGGAGGATCATCAAAGAAGAAGAAAGGAAAGAAGAAATGACATTTCAAATCTCATGTAATTTCAATACTTACTGTACATTATTACAATTAATTAAATACAGTATTAAATAATTTACAAAATATTAAAAATATATTTCAAATTAAATCATGATATACCTGTGCACCTTGGGCACACGATGGTTACCTTGGTTACATAATGGAACAAAATTTGCTTTTAGTACTTGTCATGGACTTATTGCTGGATGTGGTCAAGGTACTTTGTCTCCTTCCCTTTAACTTGACCTGTTAAAATCCTCAGTAATATTGTTCACACTTGCACAGGATATTACCTGAGGTGATGTTTTGGTAACTGATGGTTTTGATTGTGGTATTGAGTTAATAGAACTGTTGCTATTAGCGACGTTAGTAGCAGTAGTTGTGATGGGTGGTAACTTCATGTGTTTCTGTAACATCTCCATCACTTCTTGATTTTGTTGTAATTGAACACTTTGCTATTAATTATAAGGGACATAACATTTCACTACTAATGTTGGACAACACCCAGGTGTCAAGAATTGTATTTTATGTGCATGGACACACACACACACTTAGTAGTGACAGAGGCAGAAAAAGCTACTGAAAGTTAAGGGGCCACTTAAGTACCACTCTCCACATTGATTCTAAAAGATGCACAGTTGACATTTTTGCTCTCAACAAACACCTCTAAGATGCATACTTCATATGTTGCTCATGAGGATCACCAATGATGTGTGCTTCACAAATGTCACAACTGCCCCACACAGTATCACTCATATAGATCAAGTGTTATGAGTACTCGTGATATGGATTACACAAACACTCATGAACATGTTGTAAAGTTTTGTGCACTAATTGTACTGTGTATACTGTACCTTGGATAGTTCAGACTTCAGCACATCTATCTCTGCTTTCAGCTTAACTTCTGCTTCCTAATAATAGAAACACATATTGCCATATAAGGATATAGTGTTGGCTGACCTGTGACTTGGTCAGTTGTTGCTGGGTAGTGAATTGTAACTCCATCTTTTCCTTCTCATGTGATGACTTTAAATGTTGTTCAGTCTGTAGAGAGTAAATTGTATATCATTGTGTGTATGTGTGTGTGTGTGTGTGTGTGTGTGTGTATGTCTGTGTGTATGTGTGTGTGTGTGTGTGTGTGTGTGTGTGTGTGTGTGTGTGTGTGTGTGTGTCTGTGTATGTCTGTGTACATACCTTCTTTTTCTCATCTTCCAGTAGCTTCAGCTCCTGTCTCATGTTCCTCTGCACTTCTGCCGACTGTTGCTTGGCAACTGTGAGAGCCTATGATCATTGGTAAGGTCTACAGTCACTTATTATACGTGTATGTATACATGTATGAATACACACATACACACACACACACACACACACACACACACACACACACACACACACACACACACACACACACACACACACACACACACACACACACACACACACACACACACACACACACACACACACACACACACACACACACACACACACACACACACACACACACACACACACAATACAATACTCAGCACACACCTGTTCATAGTCAGCTTGCTTCTTAACAAACTCATTTAGTTGATTCTGTAGTTTAGCTTGTTCTGCTTTCATCTCATCAACACTATGATCACATCAAATACGACATCACATACTAACACACACTAAGGTTGGGCAATACTTCATCAGGGGTAGCAGAAGTTACTGAGAGTTGGGGAGCAATTTGTAATTATTTGTTAAACTGAAGTGATTTTCTATTGTAAACTTTTGGAGTATTATAAATTTGGAGGGGCCATGACCCCCCACATCTGCTAAGTGTTAACTATACAATATACTTCACAATAATATTATTAAGCTGTGCAATATCAAGTCCCTTTGGCAGAATACTGCTTCAATACAGTACTACTACAGTACATACATATGATTTATCATTAAGTATTAATGTATATAATGTCTATCCCGTATATGTACGTATATATCTTCAAGGAATGAAAATTTTTAAATTATGAATCTAACAATTTTTATCCACATAAAGATTATACTGTGTAAAGGAATAAATTTGTACAAATGCTCTGTTATCCATGAAATTTGTATAATTTATATCCATTTAAAATTTGTACATATACACAATGACAATCAATGACTGCTTTTATGGCATTACTTATGACATTACTTATGCTACACATGTTGGATGATTCTTTGCTCCATGTGCTCTAGTAAAATATTCTGATGCAATATTGACAATGCCGTATAGCTGGAAACATTGGTATGGAACTAATTTGGCAGTGAACTTTGTATCACCAAATTTTAACTCGATATGATCACCAACATTTTAATCCATGTAAAAATTTAGCCAGACACCAAGTTTCATTAAACAGTCAACTATTGGCTGTCGTGCAATAGAAAATGGAGCAACATGAGCATATGGTGCCCACGAACCTTGCCACAAATGTTACTCTCAGCAAGACGGCAACTTATAGAAGTCCATTGAAATTAAGAGCCTATAATAATTATTTCACTAAATCTCACCGTCGCCAATAACAGCTTATTGAACACTACTACCAAATATATTTCCTGTTAATATTTCCGGCTATACAGTAATCACGTCTGTGTTGCAATGACTGTATTGCATACGTAAGTCCCTAACACACATACAATCTTAGAATCACAACATAATCTTCATTATGACTTAATGGTTTACTACAGATCACATACACTGTTGGTGCTACTCTGGACAAGCCCTTATTTCGTGACATGCCCTTAGGGAGTTTCTGTACATCACTCTCACTGGTATCCTAGCAACAACAACACAGGCCTATTATGTAGTCTCAGAGTTAAACACAAACAAATATTGTATTATGTTGTTTAGTAACTTACTGTTAGTGTGGGGGAGCTTATGTTGCCATTAGCAACCCTCTTTGGTGGCTTTCCTTTAAGTAGTCTAATACATTGGTACACATGTCATAAAATATACTATGGCATATGTTATTACACTGCTTACACTTGTGGTGTTGTTTTGTTGTTCAATCTGTGAATAATGAAATAATTTTGTACTCGTAAATGGATACGAAATCATGTATTTTACGTATATACTGACTAACTTACATTTTCTTTCCTTTAGGCATTCCCTTTTGGTGACCGAACATTTCACCTTCACTAGCACTGGAGCTGGAATATAGCTCTACAGTGTCTGCTCCACTGTCATTGGTTGAGCTGTGTTTCCATAGCGGCAACAGTTGAGGCATCAACATGGCGGTCATTGTGCTGTCATGGTCACTGCCTATTACAATTGTAGCACACTGATAATTTTTGACTTGGCAAATTCGCTAAAATTAATATCAGCAAAATTAAGTACTCACTTGATTCATTTACACTACTGGGTGATTTAGCTTCAAATTTTCTTTGCTCAAAAATGTTAGCATCATTGAATTGAGACAGTGAAGTTTCTGACTTCACTGCTGACAGTTCTCTGTGTAACTGGTGTGGATTTGAAGTGATCGGTTTGCCGTGTGGAGTACTGTGTACTGGAGGTGACGAGCTGTACTGCGGTGGTGAGTTAACCACAACTTGTTGTTGTCCTCCTTTACTCACGACTACCGGCGTACTACCAAACATGCTCGGTGGATTTCTGATAAGAGATTTGGCTCCATCAGGAAGACGACTAACAGATGAAGGAGATTTACTCAACATTTCAGTGATGTTCTTTGCACTAGTGCCGCGTGTGTACATTCCGGGAAGACTATTCACTTTAGTCTTAACATCATGTGATGTGTTACCTGGCGATACCACAGGGGGTAGCCTAACTCCATCAATCTGTCTTGACAGGCTGGAACTCTTAGCAGCTGTTGTTACCTCTTTTGGTAACAGTCTGGGTGGAACCTTTCGTTTATTGGCATTCTCAACAAAATCCGAGGAATATGACCTCTTGTCATTAGTAAGGAGAAGGTTTCTCATTGGTTTAGGAAAACCAAAATTTGCTGATTTTGATGGTATGATGTCCGCACCTATATCACCACTTGAAATGATCTTGTCTAGACGTCTCAATAGCGGAGGAGGATTGTTAGGAACATCTGTTGTGTTATCAGGCAAATTG
Organism: Spongia lamella; assembly: GCA_963930835.1. Lineage (NCBI taxonomy): Eukaryota > Metazoa > Porifera > Demospongiae > Dictyoceratida > Spongiidae > Spongia > Spongia lamella. The sequence continues at coordinate 9,730,404 of OZ005751.1, read as the reverse complement.
TTAAGCTGTATGGTAACCTCTTGAGGTGCCTCATCTGACATGGACTTCAAGCTGGTCTTCTCACTCCTCAGTGGACTAACCGTGGCAGCAGCAGCAGCTGGTGGTAAGTTTCCAATAGCATTCTTTGATTTCATAGCATTCTGGAATTCTCGCTCTACCCATGTTAGCACCTAACAAAAAAATTAGAAGAATTTTGAATTTTACTTGCTAAAATTTTTTACAAAACATTGGCATACAAAATTACATTTCTCACTTTAGAGTCTTCTGGAGATTCATCATCTTTGTCGGGTGGGGGTGAAGGAGGTGGTGAGAGTTTAGGATGAACTGCTGGATCAGGAGTGTTGCCACGAGATGAACCTCTTACCGGACTCTGCAGCCCTCGCCTGTCAACCATAACAACAATTACAACTGCATAACATACACATATTTATAAATATGCAAGTGTATTTCAAATCACTTTAAATAGAATACCTGGAATCAATTTTGCGGAAAACTGATTGTCTGGCTAATCGGCGGCCCATAACAAAAGGTGTACGTGATGACGTGCCAGCTACAGTGTCATTAGCAATATTAGTAATGTCAGTACCAGGGCCAGCCAGGATATTGGTTGTGCTGCTTGGAGAGATAGCCACTTGGCCTTCAGCAAGGATCAACAGATTGCAGCCATAACAAGCAATCCCCTCCACTTTTAGTTTGGTAATATCAGAAGAAGCCACATCCAACATCACACCATTCTCGGTAGAAAATTGTATCTCATGTAAGCTAAGGAACACCTTCTTCCAGTCACTAGCATTTGAAGATATCTCAGTATTAGTAGTTTGTTTCTTTGCATCAGTGCTTTCAAGTAGGCTGATCAACAATTGTCCATATTGACTGCCCTCGGTGATCAACGCTCTATTAGCGTCATTGTCTGATTTACAGTGTAACAGGAATGGTGTAGCTCCTCCATCATTGGACTGTGATGTCAAGCCATTGTCTGGAAAGCTTGAACTAGACTTGAGGTTTCTCGGGGTTGATGCCGGAGGGGGAGAGACAATGTTACTACTACTGGTGCTGCTGGAACGTTTCTTTGTGCCCGGCTCTACCACAGACAAGTCTTTACTGCTGTTGTTGCTATGGTTACTACTGATAGGGCAGGATATTGTGGACTGCAGTAGTGGCCGTGAACCCCAGAACAATAAATTATCCTCAGTAGCAACAACAGTGGACATCTCTCCACAGGCAACATGCTAGTAAGTAGACAAAATCAACTTTGTTATTTTAAATACACAACCAATGAAGGGAACAGTTACTGTATACTATACTTGTACACATAGGTAGGCAGCAGATGCCGAAATAGGAATTCAATTTTTTCAATAGAAAATCACTGAGAGAATTTATATTAGCTCCCTCCACTCCCAACTTTCAGTAGCTTCCTCTACCCCCTGGTTATGTGTACATACATACTACATACGTGCATATATACAAACGGATGTACTAGTGACATGAATCTAAGCAATTCATTAAGTGGATGGAAATCTGATAAAGCAACATTATTTTTTAAATTTTCATGTTCCATATACGAAGATCAGCATACATAATTTATTATTGCAATTGATATACTCACCATGGTCCTTCCTTTTCCCTCAACACTAGTCACAACTCCAGGAGTACTCTTACAGTTCATACTGCCACATCCCAGCTGTCCTTCGGAGTTCCTACCGAATGTCACTACCCTCCCTCCCTCCACTATCACTGCACTGTGTGTAGGCCCAAGGGACATGTCGATCACTCTGTGTTTAGATAAGCCCTTCACCGAAGATGGCTTTAGTTGACATGATACCTCAAGTTTAGCCTGTTGTAAAATACTAAAGTAAGCACTACACACATATATACACAGATAGACACACACACACACGCACACACGCACACACACACACACACTCACACACCTTATTCCACAAGCTCTTCACTTGCATTCTGAAGGTAGTACGCTGGTTTAAACCAAGTTTATTGTATCGGTTACTGCAAAATGAAAAGATAAAGTAAACCTCTTGTACAGTACTCTTCTTAATTGAAGGAATATCAGAGAATAAGTGATTGTGGTATGGGGACCTCATTATACAATTCATATTCTACAAATATTTTCATATTCTACAACTTCATATAATATTATACAGATTTTTTTGAAATCTCATTGTAATTGAGGATTGTACGAATGTCATATATCTTCCCTTTCCACTGTGGTCAACTCCAACTAGCTAGTAGCTGTGCCAAGACTATGTGTGTGTGTGTGTGTGTGTGTGTGTGTGTGTGTGTGTGTGTGTGTGTGTGTGTGTTCGTCAGTCTGTGTGTCTGTGTAATATGTGTTTGTGTCTCTGTCCATGTGTGTATGTATTTGTGAATGTTTTAAATGTACCCACAATGGCTGGTCTCTGGGGTGTAATAATGAGTCCCCATTAGCATGCTGACAGATGGACAAAACAGACAGACAGACAAACAAGGGTGACTATCCCATAACAATTGAGTGCATACTTGCCACAGGCCAGTAATGTTCCAGTTGAGGTGAGGAACATGGTGCTGTCTAGGCCACACTTTACGTCCTTCACCTTCACTGCAATGTTTACCATTTGAGGAGTACACCTGTAATGGGTGGAAGAATAATATTAAGTACTAATGTCACGCACACGCATACACACACACACACGCACACGCATACACACACGCATACACACACACACACACACACACACACACACACACACACACACACACACACACACACACATACACACGCACACACACACACACAAACACACACTCACTGGTTAGTTTCATTCCCAAGACCTAATCTCCCATCACGTCCACAGCCCCATGTAAAGATATTCCCATCACTCATTAGGGTGACAGCATGAGCCTCTCCACAGCCCACAACACACACATCATAGTTCAACAATCCTTGAATAAGCATTGGCTTATGTACATCCTTCCAGTCTCCATGGCCTAGACTGCCCAGGTCTCCATGACCACACGTCATCAACAGACCATTACAACTGCTAAACACTGAAAACTCAGCCCCACAATCAACTCTACACAGTGAGTGAATACAAGGGGTAAGTAACAAAAGTACAACACAAAGGAGTTTTACAATAACACAAGTGTTGAACATCTTGATAATACGTATATTATAATATTTCAGTAAGGCTGAGAAAGGCTGGCATCACCAATTATATTTAACGTGACCTTGGGTTACTTTGTACTGTTGAATTACATTTATTTTGTGAAAACAACATACGCTTTTATCTTCCAAAATTCTTTCTCAACACATATCATGTGATGTCATACACTAAAACAAGAAGCCATTATCTAGTGAATACCTGAACACTGCTATCTCTTTGAGTGACTCAATCAGTTTAGGAGAACGACGTGACACATTGTCGTTGTGACCCAGCTGACCACGCCCACCCTCTCCATAGCTGTACACAAAATGGTCCATCGTCAGAATCAACACATGAGAAAACCCCAGAGCAACCTGATTGGTTAAAATATCACCAACATAACATGCATATAAACAATTTACGTGTACCATACAGCAGGAGAATTTGGCATGGAATAAACCACCAACACCAATCACTGATGTGTACTTATGAAGCATTTGGCTAATGTTTTTTGGACCTCCACCAAATTACAATTGCTAAACGCCTAAATTTTCCACTCTGCCAAAATTAAAACACTGCCAAATTTTCTTGCTTTAGCTATATTAATAAATAACAGATAAAAACACTGAAATTGTCTCAGCCACTGGATGGAGATTTCTCCCTACATATATAGCTGATGAAATAATTCTACATTATACGTACATAAGTGAAGTGGCTATATAATATTGATGTTTTAATAATCAACCATGCCAGCTCATTGTGAAAATTCATAGGTGGTGTAAGTAGGGGGCCATGGCCCCTCTTAAATTCTAAGACACTTCATAGGAATTCAATTTTTGCAATAGAAAATCACTTGAGTTTAGCTAAGTGGCCCCCCTAACTTTCAGTAGCTTCCTCCACCTTGCTGTTTTCTAACAAACAAATCACACAAGTCACTGTTGTTACCTGTTCAACTCTCTCCTTGATGGGTAGCCCCACTGGCACCAAACACAATGAACTGTACTCCAACTGGTATAGAAATGACCTGTAGTGTACATGTGATATGATAAGCTCTCCCTCCCTTTTCAGTAACCATGTACTACAAACTTTAATATCTCAATTACAAAAAGTATCCTACAATTAATTTGCCTTCCTTTTTAAAACACCTATCTCGTTTATGAACAAAAAATGTTACAATCTTATTCTGAAGGATTGTGTGGAACTTTTGTATTCCTGACCAAACAACAGTTATTTGATTATAGGGATACAACAAGTTGATGTTCTACCATCTAAAAACCAGGCGATGTGTAAGTTAAACCACTGTTAATCAACTGCTATTCAGTGTATTGTAATAGTAATTAATGACGTCACGAGTAAGTCATGTGAGCAAAGACTCATCACTAAGGAGCACATAGCAACGCATACAAATTTAATTCTTTTGTTTAAACCAGCTTTATACTCCAGTACTTTAGTGATAAAACTTTTTGAAAGTAGTACAAAGTTGTTTTAAGTCGAAATTCTTACTGTATCACTATAGGCTAGTCTTGTATTATAAGCTCCGCAACCCGTACGACACGCCCACTTTCAAAACTGAAGCGCTCTGTCTTGTTAGTAATGTACAGCTGTTCAAACGGCTTAACTTTTGTATTCCTGACCAAACAACAGTTATTTGATTATAGGGATACAAAAATCAACCTCTTCACAATCAGTCATTACTCACTGGGTATGAGTAGCAGCAGTAGTGTCTTCCTCTCCCTCACGATCATCTTGTACGTACCTCTCCATCAACTGAACAATATATCATGTGTTGTCATGGTAACCACTTGGTTGCCATGTTGACACCTACCCTTACCTGTGGTAACTTGATGACCAGTATCTCCTCAGCTGTAGGTCTGTCATCTGGTTCTTTCTGTAATAAGCTTTGGATCTGGTGAGCAATAACAAATTCATGACACATGTACATACCGTATAGTATTACCATATAGTGCAATTATGCGGCGGGGGAAATATTGGCGAATTTGGTGAATCGACTGCCATTTGCCAAATATTTCAAATATAAGCATTTAAGTATTTTATCCAAGTATTTATTTAAGTATTTTATCCAAATTTGCCAAATATTTCCCTACCAATCTCTGGAGATAAGCCTATTCGCCAATATTTCCCCCGCCACATAATTACACTATACGGTACCACAAAATTTTGACGAATTGTCAAATTTGTACATTTGACAAAAAACAATTGTTTAAAGCCTTAATTTCTACAAAGGTATAGCACCGCCATGTTCTGTAGGATTTCTTAAAATTTGATTTGACAAATGGACGAATTTCTCAAGTTTTTACTATCAAAATTTTATGCTATATGGTAGACAATAAAGAATATTCAAATATTACAATCATTATATTTGTTAGAGCCCTATAACATGTGTCAATCAAAAATGTACATACCAATTCTTTGAGTTCCTCTGTATAGTCTCCTTTGATTGGTGGGAATGACACCTACGTACACACCAACACAACCAATAAAATGTGTGCGTATGTTAGTAGGTCATCTCACCTGTACTATTTTATTGACTACAGCATTAATATTGCTAGCGTCAAACGTTCTCTGTAGAGTGGCCATCTCATGTAAGATGCACCCCAGGGCCCACATGTCACTCTTGACATTGTATGGCTTCCCCTCACACTGTATCGTGAAAAATGGTGCAGAGAAACATTACATGAAACAGATATTTTATAAATACATAATTAATTATTACATAAAGAAATACAAATTAAAAAGTGAATAGGGATTGATCTCTCAGTGCTAAGGATTGGAAACAAGGAATAAGGTCTTGGCATGAGAGAACACTAAAGATTCTGGCATGAGATAATATTTGATCCTTACTTTTGGAATCTGACACTACATAGCTGAAATCTTGTACACTCAACCAGTATAATCTAGTATTACTCCGTAAACTACGTATTGTCTTTGGAACACAAAATTCAGTTGCAAATCAAATTGATTTTGAAATCTCGCACACGATTCCAGGCCCCTTATGGTAAATATTCCTTGACTATGTAGCTGTACTAATGATACTCACAATTTCTGGAGAGATGTAGTGGGCAGTTCCTACAACAGTGTTAGCTTCCACACGAGTTGCCGAGAGCACCTTAGAGATACCAAAATCTCCTAACTTGATCAAGCCCTCCTTGGTCAGGAACACATTGGTAGTCTTCAGGTCCCTACAACACAAAGTGAGATACGTATGACACCTTGACCTCCATGACAAGATAGTGTTGAGCAGTAATGGTATTCGTAGATGGTAAGAGTTCTTGTTGTAGTACTGCAGTATAACTAAACCATATACTGCAATATGAGCAAGTAGACTATTTTGAGTTTATGTACAAACAACCACCTCTAAAATACACTGGTAAATTTTTGCCTTTGATTGTGGTAGTAATTGTGGTAGTAATTATGGTACAACGCAAAAAAGGTAGTGATAGTATCACAACAGGTTCCTTCGCAGTTCATGAAGCCATGCACAGTTGACCACTTATACAAACACCATTAATTAAGTGATGCTATTAGCAACCTTTCAAGTGTCTTGTTACAGTGAAACTCTGTAGAGCTGTGGCTACATATATCAACAGCTCGCAAGCCTTACTTGTGAAAAATTATTAGATATGTAAACATGTCAGGAGCAGTAACTTAATCAGTGTAATGGGCGAGTATCGTATAGAGATTGCAACCAGTTCGCGAATCCTTGCCACTAGCGATTATGTCGCAAACTTTCGCACACACGCACGCACACACACGCACGCACGCACACACACACACGCAGCACACACACACACACACGCACGCCACACAGCACACACACATGTTATTTTGCATAGAAAATTATTAAAGAGGCCCGGTACTATGATATTAGTAATATTGCAGTACAACTACATACAGTATATCCTTGGAAATACCGGCAAGTCGATTAGTAAATTGCACAAAAAGTTTGGTGGTATTTTAAATTGACAGTATGAGCGTAATGCATACTTGTATGTACAATATGACACATAATTTAACAATCTCCAAAATTTGCCAAATTAAAGTCACCACCAGTGTTACTGTGCACACATTACGAATATGAGGCAGGATTTTTTCTAGAGGGTGCAAAGAAGCCAGTAAAAATTTTCTTCATTTACTTTTTGAAGTCAACATATAATAGAGTCCATATAGTCAGGCTCACTGGCTACAGTCATTATCATATAGTGTTGTGTTATTCAATCACTTTATAGTGTTGCAGTGGCGGATTTAGGGGGGCTAGGGGGCTATAGCCCCCCTCCTTGCAACCTCAAGGAATATAAAAGACTCCATGTATTGATATAAAAATGCACCGAAACACATTAATTCTTACATTAAGTATCATTTTTACACTTTACAAGATAAAACAACCTATGCTCTCAGAGGGGTTGCACCCACCACACCCCCTGGTTCAATTATACATGCATTTTATTAGCCCTTTTAAAAATTCCATCAAATGTGCTCTAAATCTTTGATTTTAATAGTTCAAAAACCAAATAGCCTATAGCTTCTGGGTGCACCCCCCAGAACCCCTGCTTCAGAGATCCACCACTAGGTTTAGCCCCCTCCCTCAAAAAATTCTAGATCCGCCCCTGTGTTGCACATGTTACTCACACTCCACTACAACAGTTCTTGCACCACACATTATCACCTGTGTAAGATACGATGATTGTGAAGGAACCTTAGGGCGTCCACCATTTGCTTGAAGAGATTCAAAATGTCCGGTTCAAGGAGTGCCTTATTCTGCTTGTGTACAAACTGTGCCAGGGTGCTATAGATATTGTGCTGGATAGTATAATGTCATCTTGTAACTAACACTTACCCTCCATCAGCATATTCCATCGCTATCATTAGGACTCCATCCTCCTCAAAGCTATCATAAAGACTGATGATATTTGGATGGTCCATCATTGATAGTACTTGAACTTGTAACACCATCATATTGTATGTAGTGTGTGTGTATGTGTGCATGTATGGACGTGTATGTGTGTGAGTACGTTTTTAGTCTTAACATCATGTGATGTGTTACCCGGCGATACCACAGGGGTAGTCTAAGTCCATCAATCTGTCTTGACAGGCTGGAACTCTTAGCAGCTGTTGTTACCTATTTTCGGTTTAGGAAAACTGGAATTTGCTGATTTTGATGGTATGATGTCTGCACCTATATCACCACTTGAAATGATCTTGTCTAGACATCTCAATAGCGGAGGAGGATTGTTAGGAACATCTGTTGTGTTATCCAGCAAATTATTAAGCTGTATGGTAACCTCTTGAGGTGCCTCATCTGACGTGATGGACTTCAAGCTGGTCTTCTCACTCCGCAGTGGACTGACCGTGGCGGCAGCAGCAACTGGTGGTAAGTTTCCAATGGCATTCTTAGATTTCATAGCATTCTGAAATTCTTGTTCTACCCATGTTACGTAGCACCTAACAACAAAATTAGAAGAACTTTGAAAGTTTACTTACTAAGATTATTTACAAAACATTGGAATACAAAAATACATTTCTCACTTTAGAGTCTTCTGGGGATTCATCATCTTTGTCGGGTGGGGGTGAAGGAGGTGGTGAGAGTTTAGGATGAACTGCTGGATCAGGAGTGTTGCCACGAGATGAACCTCTTACCGGACTCTGCAGCCCTCGCCTGTCAACCATAACAACAATTACAACTGCATAACATACACATATTTATAAATATGCAAGTGTATTTCAAATTACTTTATCATCACTTAAATAGAATACCTGGAGTCTATTTTGTGGAAAACTGATTGTCTGGCTAATCGGTGGCCCATAACAAAAGGTGTACGTGATGACATACCAGCTACAGTGTCATTAGCAATATTAGTAATATCAGTACCAGGGTCAGCCAGGATATTGGTCGTGCTGCTAGGAGAGATAGCCACTTGGCCTTCAGCGAGGATCAACAGATTGCAGCCATAACAAGTAATCCCCTCTACTTTCAGTTTGGTAATCTCAGAAGAAGCCACGTCCAACATCACACCATTCTCGGTAGAAAATTGTATCTCATGTGAGCTAAGGAACACCTTCTTCCAGTCACTAGCATTTGAAGATGTCTCAGTATTAGTAGTTTGTTTCTTTGCATCGGTGCTTTCAAGTAGGCTGATCAAAATTGTCCATATTGACTGCCCTCAGTGATCAACGCTCTATTAGCATCATTGTCTGATTTACAGTGTAACAGGAATGGTGTAGTTCCTTCATCATTGGACTGTGATGTCAAGCCATTGTCTGGAAAGCTTGAACTAGACTTGAGGTTTCATGGGGTTGATGCCGGAGGGGGAGAGACAATGTTACTGCTACTGGTGCTGCTGGAACATTTCTTTGTGCCTGGCTCTAACACAGACGAGTCTTTGCTGCTGCTGCTGTTGCTATGGTTTCTGCCAATAGGGCAGGATATGGTGGACTGCAGTAGCGGCCGTGAACCCCAAAACAATAAATTATCCTCAGTAGCAACAACAGTGGACATCTCTCCACAGGCAACACGCTAGTAAGTAGACAAAATCAACTTTGTTATTTTAAATACACAACTAATGAAAGGAACAGTTACTGTATACTATACTTGTACACATAGGCAGCAGAAGGAGGCAGGAGCCCATAAATAATATTCAATTTTTGCAATAGAAAATCAGCTAATGTGGGGCCTATTAGTAACTTCAGTGGCTTCCTCTGTCCCTGCATATGTGCACATATACACAAATGGACACACTATTGCCATGAACCTAGGAAGCTATTAAGTGGTAAAAATTTGAATTTGATAAAGCATCTCAAAATCTAACATATGATTTTTAAATTTCCATGTTCCATATACGTAGATCAGTATAATTTATTACATATGTACCATTACAACTAATATACTCACCATGGTCCTTCCCTTTCCCTCAACACTAGTCACAACTCCAGGAGTACTCTTACAGTTCATACTGTCACATCCCAGCTGTCCTTCGGAGTTCCTATCGAATGTCACTACCCTCCCTCCCTCCACTATCAATGCACTGTGTGTAGGCCCAAGGGACATGTCGATCACTCTGTGTTTAGATAAGCCCTTCACTGAAGATGGCTTTAGTTGACATGATACCTCAAGTTTAGCCCACTATGGTGCACACCACACCACACCACACCACACACACACACACACACACACACACACACACACACACACACACACACACACACACACACACACACACACACACACACACACACACACACACACACACACACACACACACACACACACACACACACACACACACACACACACACACACACACACACACACACATACACACACACACACACACACACACACACACACACACACACACACACACACACACACACACACACACACCTTATTCCACAAGCTCTTCACTTGCATTCTGATGTTAGTACGCTGGTTTAAACATATTGTTACTAGTAACCACTTGACAGTATGTTATTTAAAGAATTTAGGTATCTAGTTTACATTTGATAGTAAAGTTGTTCAGTCCACTAGTCCAGTGATATGATCATATGGCCACACTGCTTTAACCTACCATATGTTTGCTGTGTACAGATTTTTGGGTAGTGTTTTGTATTGTTTATGACAAGCCAATAGCACCTGGCCAGAATCTGGGTAGCCTGCAGGTTCGAGTCCTGCCTTGGAGTGGGTTTTTTCTTCAAATTAAAATTTAATAGTTGTCCTACCCCATTTGATTCTAATAGGTTCCCGTAAGCACGCTCTACAGGCTAATGCCTTCTGTGTATCCCTTCCAGTGCCTAACTGGTAAAATTAGATGATAATAATAAATAAATAATACCTGTGGTTTTAGTTAGCCACCAATGGCTACATCTTTAGTGCCACTTATTAATAGTCCTTCTTCCTGGGCATTCTCCAACACAACAAATCTATGCATATATGGTAGCTAAGGTTTTCAGATCCTTTTCTCCATAATAAACAAAAAGCGGTTTGGCTATGTTACCCGTGTATACTACTACATCAATGGCGGCATGATTCGCAAATGAGGCCTGTCCAACATTGAAGACCAGCAACATTTACATTATTTCCATGGCGCGTGAATTCTAATACGTATTTATAAGCGCTGGCGCTAAACGATCAGCGATAAACAGTTCTCTTCTTTTCATACAATAAGTGGAATGTCGTAAAGTTACTTACACAAAAATTATCTATTTCAGTGAAGGTTTAACATTACACGCTTCTGATACAAGGAATTTAGAAGCCACGCCCATTTCTTATTACTTGCAAAAATTTAATGGCGACTGCACCACAACAAGTGAAGATCTTGATTCATCACATGTAGTAGCTTCAGTATCATCAGTTTCAAGTGGGATGTTAGCAGGAATCAATGAAACGAGTAGCCAGCCATGGGAGGTAGAACAAACAGCAGAGATTGATAAATGTACCAGTTTTGTTCAGAGAAGTTGCTGCTGTAAGATGGCTGACAGGAAACCATGCAGTTCTCTTTTTCCTGTGGATTATTACATTGAAACTAGATCACAAGCTTCCCTCTTAACCCGTCAACAACTGGACCTTGTACTACTAGGTTCTGTCATGTCCACTACGGCTGTTGAAAAAGATGTATCTTGTGGGCGACACAAACCTACAAAGAGACAGAGATTGTCAACAGAGTACATGCACAGAGGATACCAACTGTGCAAAGTTACCTTTAACTTTTTGCATGGTGTTGGTAAGCACAGGGTGCCAGCCATCAGGAAGTATTTTGTTTCCAATGGTTTGGAAGTCCGGACACATGGCAACACACGGCGAGCTCCACACCATGCCTCCTCTTTTATTACCATCAAAAACACCATCCTTTTTGTACAAAATTATGCTGAACAGAATGCAATCCTTTTGCCGGGTCGCATACCCAACCAGAAACGCGACGATGTCAAGCTTCTTCCATCATCTGATAGTAAAATGGTAAAGTTATAAACATGTTTAAAACAGATTTAACAATCTAATGTTACAGAAAGTGTGGAAGCTATATAAGAAGTGCTGTGAGGCCAGAAGTGCAGCTGAATTGGGAATAAAGCCAGTGGTATACAGAACTTTCTGTTACTACTGGCAAAAGCTGGTGCCTCACATTGTTATAGGCAAACCAAGGTCGGATCTCTGCTGGACCTGTCAACAGAATAGTGACAGCATTATGAAGATGATTAACAAAAGTGACCATGAGAAAGCAGAGGTAACCAGGTTTCAGTTAATTAATTCTAATTAAAGCCCTTCAAATAAAAATTTAACCATTAGCAACACATACAAAAATTCTTCTGTTTTAAACTTAATACTCCATTGATAAACATTTTCAAAATAGGATAAAGAAATTCTTACCATAACAGTGTAGGCTGGTTTTCTTTAGAAGCTTCACTACTTGCATGGCATCTATTTTTAGTATTAAATAACTGGTAAAATGCCTCTTACTTTGAAATGAACAGCTAATACAGCATTACATTAGTCTTATTTGGCAGTTAAGTCATGACGTGCTTCATTAGTAAGGCCACGCCCATCAACAGCAAGTTATAAAGAAACTGAAAAGCAGTAGAACTTGTTTAACCGGTTATTAAACCTCAATTTACGTAAATGGTTATTTATAGCAGACACACACGTATACACAGGTATACACAGGTACACACACACACTTGGTGGACAAAATCAATTTCAAGAAACCATGCGTGTTGTACATTACAGACCTTACGTGAAGCCAAAATCCACCTGGATGCTGTCACTCAAGAACGTAAGCTGTACAGGGAAGTATCCAAGTCTAGCAGAGAAACCTTGAAGGCCACATACTCAACTGATGGAGTACTTCAGCCACCGCCACCTAGATCCACCATACCACCTTGCTCTGTCCAGATGACGATGCACTATTCATTCGACATGGCGCAGCAGGTAAATTATAATTAAAAATCTTGGAATACTTACACTATGTTTGTCTGTGACTAGGTGCACTATCCAAGCAATCCACTACAGCCAGGGCCAATGTATTTCCTTACGCCTCGTAAGTGTGCCATCTTCGGTGTTTGCTGTGAGGCAGTTCCACGGCAGGTTAGCTTGACAAAAATCAGGGAACAGCATATAGCATTCTGTTGTACAGCTTCCCTAAGCTAATGATCAAAAACTCTTGCAAGGCAGTTGATAATTTTTGGGGAGCCGTAGCATCCTGTTGCACAGCTCCCCCATAAGCACATTACAAAAAAGCCTTGTGTAGCAATTGATACTTTTAAATTAGAATGTAAGTGATTGCTGTTGGCCCCCCTGATCAATATTCTTTCCCTAAAAACAAAACATTAAACACTTAACAGCTGCATACTTTATAATTATTACCATTAGATTACTTACCTTATTGATGAAGCTTTCAATGTGGGAAAAGGAGCCAACTCTATTATTTCTATGCTACATCATTTTTTTGCCACTCACGGGTTTGGAGAAACATCAGTGCACCTGCATTGTGATAACTGCACAGGCCAGAACAAAAACAGGTTCATGATGTATTACCTGATGTGGCGAGTACTTTGTGGGCTGCACGAAGAAATCACACTGTCATTCTTGATAGTAGGACATACTAAATTTGCACCGGATTGGTGCTTTGGGCTAGCCAAACAATGCTACCGTAGGACATTAGTCAGCTCCTTGGATGACATTGCAAATACAGTTGCACGTTCATCAGTTGTGAATGTACCTCAGTTGGTAGGAACTCTTGATGGAGATTTACTTGTCCCTACATACAACTGGTCAGAGTTCTTTGAAGATCGTGTCACCAAGACAGCTCTTAAAGGCATATCTAAATTCCAACATTTTAGATTTTCTCGCTCAACTCCAGGTGCGGTACATGTTAAGAATTTGAGTAATGGAATTGAGAAGAAGATCACATTATTAAAAGACAAATCATGGAAACCATCACCACATGAGCTACCTGCAACTGTTGTACCAAATGGCCTGTCACCAGAACGCAAGCAGTACCTACATGAAAAGATCCGAGAGTTCTGCACAGACTCCACTAAAGATATGGTGTGCCCTAAACCACCAACCATATTATGACTTTTACCTGTACTTATTGCATTTATAAACCTACTTACTTTTCACTGAAGCTCACCAAGTAGTGTAGTTTCATCTGTAAGATTAGAAAGTGAGCGATAAATAGAATAATTGGGTCAATTAACTTGCAGTAAAATTATACAATAGCCACATAAAACATTATTATAGAAATACCGGAATGGAACTCACTTTAAATTCAATTAAACAAATGAAGATTCTTCAGCCACGCTGTTGTAGGTGAGCGATAAATGGATGCAACGAACTATCATATTTTAACAACAATAATGAATATAATAAAATTGATATTTAAAATATCATTATAATAATAACCTATTGAAAGTCGGCTTAGAATCAATTTAATAAACAAAGATCCTTCAACCACGTTGCACCAACCTCCGTAAAATTCCGAAATACAAACGGATAACTAGGTATAAATTTGTAGGCGATTTGTAGTGATTTGTTCAGCAATTTGTTTGTAATAGTATTCGGATAAAATGCGGGTTTCACTAATAAATCAATATTCCTAACAATAATGGGCAGTGATGATTTTCAGAAAAGCTTATAACTTCGCTAAACAACCGCCGATTCTTCTGAAACTTCGCCTAGGTATAGAACTTGATATATACACCTATTTAAGTAAAAAAACACGATTTTCATTTTTGTGCAGATAAGCCCGGTTTTCTCATGCCGGGTCACAAATGGCGACTGCACCAGAAGAGATTAGTGATCAGTTGAGAGGATTGACCGTTTCTGAGTCAAACATTGAATTTCTACGCGACCAAGAATTAGGGAGAGGAGCGTATGGAAGAGTTTTCAAGGCGCGATATCGTGGATCCGTGTGTGCTGCTAAAGAGATTCACTCGATCCTGATCGAAGCAGCGAATAATCCAGCAGAGAAAAGAAGACTCCAGGCCGCCTTCCAACGTGAATGTGATCACTGCAGTAATCTCAACCATCCCAATATCGTACACTTTATTGGAATATATCATCCTCCTCAACAGTTATTTCCGGTAATGATTATGGAGTTGATGGATGAAAGCCTGACCGCCTATGCAGAGAAGCCAAACATCAGCTTTAAAAGAAGAATGTCTATTCTATACGATGTAGCGGAAGGCTTGAGCTATCTTCATTCCCGTAACCCTCCAGTAATTCATCGTGACCTCTCTCCCAATAATATCCTTTTAAAGCATCTGCCTTTACTTCCGGTTGCCAAAATTGCTGATCTGGGCGTGGCTAAAATAGTAAATGTTGATGACAGCAACTCAAAAAGATATGAAACAAAAGTTCCAGGAACTATAGATTTTATGCCTCCTGAGGCATTTGAAGACAAACCTCAATATGATACGTCATTAGATGTATTCTCGTATGGTGGGATAACTCTTCACACGGTCAATGGGAAATGGCCCAAGACTACAGCTATAACTAAATTTGATCCAGTGACACGTCAGGTTAGAGGATTCAGTGAAGTTGAGCGTCGTCAAGAGCACTTGTATAAGATGAGAGGAGAAGCTGAGGTGTTGATACCACTGGTAGAGGCCTGTTTGGATAATGATCCAGTCAAGCGTCCCTCAATAGTAGAATTGTCTGAGAAGATTAAACCACTGAAGGTGTGTTTATGTCATAGTTACTGTATGTGTACTGTAACTAGAGGAATGTTATTACATTGTACTAAAAATATAAATGGCCAGGTCTACGGTAATCAACCATGGGTAGGTGTAAAATCGAAATTGTATTCCATTTTATTGCACAAGCTTATACAGTAGCTACACTCAAGAATTATCCATGCAGTGTTTACTGGCCATTATGAACTGGTCTGTTTTTCTGCAGGGCATTTTATCATGTAAAGTCACGCATGTGAGAATCGCACCAACAAAGGACATCAATTGGGTGTCTGGGACCTGGAACTGCTCCCATTGCCACCTAGACACCTACTGGACAGCCTTGTATAGGAGCTTTACCTTCTTTTCACAGTTCCTTACAATGTTTTGAGCCACGCCCACCCCTCCATCCCACCCATGCACTAGCCGCCCCTTGCTACACTAGATTGCCTCTAATGCCCTAAAATAGTGTTCCTTGAAATAGTACCATGGCTGATTTCCCAAACCCAGTCACAAATATATAGGCACACTAATACATGAGGTAAACATGAGCAAGCCCCACACTTATGAGAGATCGTACACATGACAAACAATGAGCAAAACAAGATTGCAATGTGTTAATATTATGTGATTCTCCAAATATGCAATCAACCATGGTACAGGAGATTTTACACTACCACATAGATCAGTAATTCCCCAAATATGGCTTGTACCTGAATTAACACTACCACATACTCTATCAAATTACACAGCACATAATTGATATAATGACATAACAATGATAATCGTGAGTGACTTTGACTATTCCCAGAAGTATAAATAGCTAAATTCTCTAATACAACAATCACAGATCATTTCAATGCACTGATGTATTCCACACATCACTATAGTAACCCTGTGATGAGTATATGAATAATGCCATAATATAGGATTATGTAACACTTTGCGTGGGCGACATCAAAGCCTCGAGCTATGGTATATAACTGATATACCACAGTTTGCCGTGGTATATCAGAATATACCACAGTTGCAAAGTTATATACCACAGTTGCCTTATACGGCCTGTCTGGCTTTAATGAGATTACGAAGTGTATAATAAACCCGTTACGTGACATACGCATTTGCTTGTGGGTTTCATTTTTAGGCCTAAAGTTTTATAAGTTTTTAGGCGATTATCTTCGAGACGGCAGTTTAATAATGTCAAAGAAACTGGAATCTTGGCTGATACCGTGCCGGAGAGCGTCTAATGAAGCTACTCACAATGGTCGCCATTCTACCAGAGGCGCCTTAGACTTTTTGCCAGGTAGGCCTAAGCAAAGTGTAACATAAATGTTATAACACAGCTTTGCTCGGGATTTGACTGATATATACGCACTCTCCCTTGGGCGCTACGCACCCTCGGGAGTCGTGCGTATATATCAGTCAAACCCCTCGCGGCTGTGTTATAATATATTAATGTACATAATATAGTGACTGTTCTATTAGAGAGTATTTACTATATTTGGTATATATAGCATACAGATACATAGTTTTATAATAATCTTCACCTCTTGGTCAATCAATGAATGTCAATTCCCAAATATGATTTGCAACATGTAGTGACTGATCACAAGTCACATCTTAATATCTTACTTGATCCTGTTAGTAGTAATTGGGGCAAGCCTGAGCCAATTCAACATAAACGAGATGTACATGATTTTGTCTGTCTGTTGATCCGTACGTCCATGTTTGTAAATGTAGTGAAGTTGTTTATAAACACTACAAGTATAAATGCAATGAGACCAGTCAGTATTAATGCAGCACTGACTATGTTTGTAGTTCACACGACTATAAATGACAGAACAACACACAATGACATAACAAGAACTACAACATCTTGAAAACGTGTATCCCAATAATCAAAAACAATGTGTTAACTGTTAAGTTGTACAAACACTATTAACAACAACGAGCTCGTGTTGTGGAATTTGTATTATATCAAGTATTATGTAACAGCTCTGTTATTATGTATTGTACTTGCAAAATTTAGATGGGGGAAATAATGATGAATTTGACGAATTTTTAGCAATTCATCAAAATTTTACCATTCAATTTTTTCTTTCAATAGCTGTTTGCATGTGAGGCTGAAATATATTATACCAACAAAGTTTTGCACTACACAGTATTTACTGACTGTTCTATTAGAGAGTATTTATATTGATATAACAAATACATGTAAAACATATGGGCAATGACTTATCTTATGATGTTGAGTGTGAGTAAGGTCTATTGCCAGCTGAGATCAGTAGACCTAACACACAACAATAGCTTAGCTCCTACAATATGTTATTCAGTTCACATAAGCCAAATCTAAGACAACTTGTAGCTAGCTAGTTGTATATCATACAAAACTCATTGTCATCATCACTCAGCTGTGTATGGCACTGGAAATTTCTGACTTGTAAGTACTACAAAAATTTATCATGCACTCATGGTTGTTGTCAAATCAAAGAATACAAAAATAAAACCAAAATCTAATTTGTTAGTGGTTCTATGAAAATTTTAGCTTCGAATATAACTTGCTATATGGTACCGTTAAGGGAGCAATATTTGGCAAATTTAGTGAATCATCCGTGATTCACCTTAACCTTTCCCGTTATATGGTATCATATAACAATATACAAATATTGTATAGTCGAGGGAAGCAATTTCCATGGAATTGTGAGTTTAGATAAAATTTTCGTGCATTACAACATTACAATATTGAATTGTACTGCAGAACAAATATTCAAGGTTAAAGTTTTGTGGTTACTCAAAATTCCATGAAATCCACAAAAAAATTATCCCTTAAAATCATTGGCTATGCAGTGTCATATAGCTACTGAGGTTTATAACAACTTTAATGATCATACCTATCATAAAACTGTTGCCATGAGACAGCAACTCTATCCACATCACTGTGGTAACACAAAATCAGTCACTATGGGAACAAAGCTGTAGTAACAATAACATAAAATACATAATCTTTACCAAATAGCATAATATCAGTAAGAGTTCATAATACACTTGTTGTCATTGGTTACACTCTATACAATAATCTGCTCAGAGTTCAAAATAACAGTTACCCATTGGCTATTTTCCAAACACAATTGGTTGTTTATGAAAAATTATTTCAAACTACTCATTCAACATTTACACATTGGATCCATAAAAACGTGTTAAAGTGTTTGACTATATTTGTCCATTTACGTTATTCCTTATTCTGAACTCTGTCAGATGGTAACAATTTATACAAGTAATGGCACAACATGAGAATGTATACAAATAATACAATGAAGCCATAGTAATGAACTGATCATGTGATTCCATATACTCATTGTACACATAAACACAGTGATCATGTGATCCAGTGTTTACTGTATAAAATGTCTTTCATGTAGGAATCACCTCCTTTTGTACCATCGCTACAAAGTCGTTACTATGAGCTCACCTGGGAGAATTGTACTGACCTGCCGTCCCCACTCTACCATGCATCAGTAGCTCTACATGATAACAAGGTCTATACCATGGCTGGTAATGCACCTGATGATGATACTTACGATTATGTGTATGTCTATGACATCAATGGCAACCAGTGGGATAGACTCCCTCCCCCTGGACAATATCAGGGCACACTGCAAATAATCAATAGCAATTTGACTGTCATCGGAGGATGGGACGCTACTACTAACAAAATAACAAACAAGGTGACAACATACAACAACAACAGTTGGAGTAAAACTTACCCAAATACAATCAAGACTAGGCTCAGGCCAGGAGCAGTGACTCACTTGGACTATGTTATTGTTGCAGGAGGAATATTAGATGTTGACACTTTTAGTGATGACATTGAAGTTCTTAATTATAAACAATCATCTCACTGGGTCATAGCTAGGATGAAGTTGCCAGAGCCAATGAGAAACCCTTCTCTTACCATATCAGATGATCTACTATATATTGTGGGGTACAGTATAGCCACAGGCAGGACCAATGCAGCATATCAACTACCAGTAGACATAATAACATCATCAGCAGCTCAACTCACTAGTAATCAAACAGCTCATTGGACTAAACTCCCTACAGCCCCTCATTACTACACTGCTATTATACCCAACTCATGTCCACCTGTGATCATTGGTGGTGATGATATACAGGATGTCCCAACAGTTGATATTAGAGTGTTGGATGTTCCTAACAATTCTTGGAAGAAAATAGCTTCACTTACAACAACAAGAGTTGCCACTGCTGTTGTTCCTATCAACCATGACTCCATCCTGGTCATTGGAGGGTATAGTGGTGGAATAGGTGTTAAAGAAGCCAAGGCAAATTCCATGACTACAGTAGAGAAAGGAAGTGTTAGGCTATGCCATACACAGTAGCTGCTATGCACAACACAAGACAATACACTAAACTCCATTGTAACCCCTAACCTAATAGTTGTACACATTGTTTACATGTTACCATAGTGATTATTATGCAATACTACACATATACATGCATATTTTGTTACAAAGTTTTTAAGTTTATGAAAAAACTTTTTATTGCGTTTATTGAGTGGTATTGGTCATTTCATACACACTACAGTATTGTTGCATAGTGTGGTAATAACTACATCACCAGTAGTTATCTTGCTCAATACTAATTCACATAGTGCTTGATGACATTGTTGAATGTGTGAAGACAAGCAAAGCTGATTTGTAAAGTTCTTTATTCACTAGTTATATACAACAAGATATTTACAATGTTAATTTTACAATAGCAAATTATGTCAGTCACTAATTTCATTTCACACACAAGAGTTACCTCTACAGTCACATTAGTCATCATAACAATGATGACTATATAATTGTAGCTAGTCACTGAATTTGCAACTGTTGTCCCTCACCACTATACAGTAGCCATCCCTGTAGTTATACGTGGAAATTTGTGAGACATATCAGTTTCACAGAAGGCAAGTCTGAAAGTTAATTTTTGCTGATCACTCATTCTTTCCTTAACCCAATGTGTGGATTAAAATTTTATGCTTAGCAACCTTACAGGGAAATGTATGAATTTGCATCCCTCGAAAGTTTCCACATATACCAACTCCTCAAAACTTTATTCCATGATCACTACTGGACGTCAGCCGTTACGTAAACATCATGTGTAACAAAAATATGCCGAGGGATTATTTATGTAGTACTGATAAGACAAATTATATTTTAACATCACACTAACTATGATACACACACAAGCATAACTCGCTAAGTGTTTACGTGTTCAGTTTTGATTATACTTGCATATGTACAGTAATCCAAGCATCACAACACTGGACAATTTTATACATGATCATTACAGTACACAGTTATAGAGAGTATAGGTTGTATCACATGGCCACACCGTAATTGACACACTGGGCCTTATCGTTTGCAGTATCAGTGCCATGTGCTGTTAGGGTCTGGACAACTGGACACAGTATCATTTGTTCAAGCTACCATCCAAAATTAGGTGGGTGATGATTAGTTAAAGGTACGGGTATCTTTAGATGTGTAGCAATATTTTTAATGCCCTCACTCAGAATTGGGTAAGTGACAATTAAACATATAAAATTACCACGTGCTTTTTAACTAATCATCACCCACACAACTTAAGATGCTTTATAAACATCATGCACTAATGCACACACTCGTGGATCTAAGCACCTGTAACGACTGTTGACAATACAGTGGTAAACCATTTCAGGTAATGAATGACTCCTATTTTATGACTCATCTTGATGCATAGCCTGTGAGCACACATTAGCACATGTGCCACAACTGTACAAAATACTGACACAATGTACAGTAATATAATATAAGGCTAGCACTAAGGTCACTGTTACTAAAATTACTATGTTTCAACAGGTTCATAACTGGATCAGTTGATGAAATGAGATGAGTGATGAATAATTGATCAGGAAGGATTTTATTCAACCAAGTGACGTAGTCTAGCATTTAGTTCTTTTTCCTGTCTTAGTAGTTCACTGATGTGCTTCTTGTATGCTGCAGTCTCCTAGTTACGTGAACAAACATCATACACTACACACTCCCTCTCATATATATACACAACTGTACACATCATGTATGCATGTTTGTGTGTGTGTGTGTGTGTGTGTGTGTGTGTGTGTGTGTGTGTGTGTGTGTGTGTGTGTGTGTGTGTGTGTGTGTGTGTGTGTGTGTGTGTGTGTGTGTGTGTGTGTGTGTGTGTGTGTAATATGCATGTAGTGTGCATGTGTCCATGTGTAGTGTGGGCGTTTATGTGTGTGGGCACGCATGTGTGTACACATGATATGCATAATGTTGTACACACACACACTATACACACAGAGACACACATGCACACCATACATGCACCCTACTGTATACAGACACACACATTATATGCAAACTACATAATTATACACACTACAAACACACACACACACACACACACACACACACACACACACACATACACACATACATACTATATACACACACTATACACACACTAACACACACACACACACACACACACACACTACACACACACACACACATACACACACACACACACACACACACACACACACACACACACCCATTATACACTACACGTACACACACTGATGTACATACACTAACACTAACTTTAATAGTATTTTCATATTTTAAATTAAGGGAGTCCAATTCTTCAGTTAAGGCCTTCACCCTGGCATCTTTTGATACCACTTGCGCAGAACTTCTATAGTAGCAGTAACACAATACAACATTATGCCTCTCTGTTTGCCTGCTGATGTAACAGTTGTGTACATCAGGTAGGATCATTAGACACAACAGTGTATTTAGATATAATGATTTACTTGTATCTATTCTGCCATGACTTTGATTTACTTTCTGCATGAAGGATATCCTGCTCCAATTTTTTGATCAAACTCTCACCGCTCTAATATAAATATACACAATTTACACTACCAGTAGAAGTCACACAGAGGAACTAGGCATCACCCAGCTAAGATTACTGCATATATTTGATGGATAAAAGAAGTTTGATGGATTAAACAATCAATTTCACATTTTCAAAAGTACATATCATTGATAGCAACACACACACACACACACACACACACACACGCACATGCACACACACACACACACAACACAACAAAACACACACACACAGAAGTAAAATACTTTAACCTCAAGTTTTCCTTTAACAAATATTCACATAGTATGGCAGACATTGTTACTGTAATAACTCTTTAGATAGATACACTGTTCTTATACAAGACACTCTAATGAAGCGACCAAATTGTGATTTAAGATTCGTGTTGGCTAGTCCCTGTGATGTGTATACTTACTAAGATATGTTGATCCTTCTCTGACAACATCATATTCAGTTTAGCCCTCTCCTTTTCCCACTTTACTTGATTTTCAGATGAAACCTGTTGAAGCTTCTGGACACTCTGTACTGCTTCATTATAAGCTGTTTCCTTGGCTACATATAAACAAAAACAACTATCACTTAACTATGGTATTGATATGCTCATACCATTTAACATATCCTGGTATGTAGTGATTTGTTGTCTAGCTAATCTTAGTTCATTTTGATTGCAAGTTAAAGATTGCTTCAGTTCACTACAATAAAGATAGCAAACAAGTTTACCATCAACCATGGTCTGGTTGGTTGCAATAGTACACGTGTGTTGGCTTGTTTGTGCATGTATAGTGTGTATTCATGTGTGTGTGTGTGTGTGTGTGTGTGTGTGTGCGTGCGTGCGTGCGTATCAGTAATAATTGTTAACAGCACAATATATTGTGTGTGCATGTGTGTGTGACCTAATAGACTTTTGTAAACAAGCATTTTCTGATCTCAAAATTTCTGAATCACTTTTCAACTTTGTCAACTCCTCTTCTTTCTGTTGTACCAATGGAAACGTCATGTTATTATTCTCATCCACCAGTTGAGCATTTCTTCTTCTAAGTTCATCATTAGCCACCTTATGATCATCTTTTATCTTAATCAATTCATCATGATTTAGTGACAAGGTCTTAAAATGTTTGGCTATTGACTGCCGCTGTTCCATTTCTGATTGTAAGAGTTTTTGCCATTCTTCCTTCTCAAGGAGCAAAATTTCATAACTCTTTCTCTGTTCTGTTAGCTACAACCATAAAATGCATGTTGTGCGCATATTACTACTGAAGGAGACTACCCTAATAAAACGTACATTTACAAATAAGTCACCATGGTAACAAAAGTGTACCACTGTTACTGTACACAAAAAGTGTGTAATTCGCATATACTAACTTTTCTCAGCGTATCGTCTGACCTTTGCTTCAGTATAGCAATCAAATGTGTTTGCTGGTCGATACGCGACCTCAATATACTCACATCAGACGTGTCCTCCAGTGGAACGCGGATAACGCGCTCTATTTGCTCCATATCCATGTTGCTAAAGCTAAATATTGTTTAGAACGATAACTTGTATAGCAACCCTATTAAACGCGCGCTTTGAGTGCGCATTAATTAGGAACATAGTGTCGCGGTATTAGTGAGATAGATTATCACATGCAGCAATCTTTAATATCGCCATATGATGGAGTTTCACTGGAGGATAGAAAGAGGTTAGCGTGCTTGTTAAATTTACATGTGATTTTTATTTCTATTGTTTAGATGGATAATGATTTATCCAGCCTATGTGAACTCCAAGAAGACAATTGAAGAAGGTAGAAGAATAGCGAAGAGTAAGGTAAAAGTATTTTTTTACTTGTATAGTGATGTCAATTGTTACCATTGTATCCAGGCAGCTGATAATCCAACCTGTGCTGAGATGAGAGATGTGTGTGCAAGTCAAGGATTAAGAGTAGAGGTTGAGGTTTGTCTTCACTGCATTATATACTGTCAGCCTTTATGTACACATGCTGTGGAGTACTGTATAGGGTGGGGAAGCTTGCAACTCTTTTTCACACAGTACATGCCCAGTGCAAAACAAGAGGTTGATTTTTCTAGTAACAAACCACTGCATCCTTTATTAACACTGTTGCTACTTGTTAAGTGTTCTCAGTACTAGTTACATGTAATGCTGCCATGATATATCGATATAGTGATATATATCGTGACATGTAGTTATATCGTGATATGATATAAACAAAAATCACTATTGATATTGTATTTAATAATTAGAAATACTGAAATACATGATTTGACTGCATAAGTTGAGTATTGATCATATAAACACACTTCATTAGACTAATATGTGGAGAAATTTCAATTTTTTTATCTTTGGTAAGGTAGCATGAATCAAATTTGATGACATACATTCATATTGTGACAAACTTTCATGACATGTGACTAATCTGTGGAGAAATTTCAATTTTTTTATCTTTGGTAAGGTAGCATGAATCAAATTTGATGACATACATTCATATTGTGACAAACTTTCATGACATGTGACATAAGAAATTTCTATATCGTGGTAGCACTAGTTTCGTGGGCTGCTTTACTTGACCTTGCAACTCCTCAGTCCTCATCGTGAGTGCTGATAATGTTCACTCAACAGCATCAGCTAACAATGATTACGAGATCTCTCGTATTGTAACACTATAATCGTAGGTTTAGATATAATGTACACAGAATTGATCTACAGCAATGGAGCACAAAATAATATACCTACCAAACTGCCTTATTTGCTTAAAAAGTTTATCCCGCTACAATATTACACTACACAGCATATATAGTATCATAATAAGAGTTGTATTACCATATAGCGGGATTTTAACACGGATACAAATAGTTGCAAAATAAAATTCAAATGACACTTAATCTCACAAGCTAGCCTATTAGCGATATTAAATTACTCGCATGAAAAAATGAGTAAATCTATCCTTCAAATCTTTGTAATGGAGTCATATCACACTAAATAACGATACACGAACAAATATTCTTTTGCACCCTACGCTTTCTTTGTGCGATCAATGCTCGTGTGCCATGCCCACTTCAAAACCAAGAGTTGGGCTTGCTACCATAGTAGAAGGCTTTAAATACCTCAAAACAGATAGATAATGCAGGGAAATTGTCATTTTAGCTTTTAGTTAGTGTTTATCGATGTATGATTGCTGTATAGACACGCCCATTCGTCGTGCATAAAAGTTAATGGCTGCGCCACACTAGATGTATATGCAGTTGCAGAAAGAGCAACTCCAGTATTACTGAATGATTTGCTAGTGCACACCGAGTTACAAAATGTAACAGATTAAAGCCTCACGAATTTCAATTTTGCAAATTAAGCCAGTCGCAAAATTAAAGTCCTCGTGTGAAAAACCCGCTATACAGTATACTGTTCATGTAAGTACCAATTCTGTCTGTTACAGACACCTTAAAACTGTTTTGCATATCTTCGGCATTCATGTTAGCATAATTATATGCTTTGTTACATGCCACAGATGGACCGACACTATCCCAGAGAGATGGTGAAAGATTCCTCACACACTGGAAGGATACGAGTACAACTGTACAAAGATGATGGATCACCGTTTAACCAGCAGTTTCCATCAAGTAAGTCAATTGGAGAGGTGAACATGTCAACATACAGTTTATAGGGAAGCAGTTGATGTTCTTCATTGGAGAAATGGTTCCAAAGTTGAAAAGTAGACAATCTAAGTCTACCACCAGTGACGGAGGGCAGTCAGCTGCCAGTGGAGGATCATCAAAGAAGAAGAAAGGAAAGAAGAAATAAAATTTCAAATCTCATGTAATTCCAATACTTACTGTACATTATTACAATTAATTAAATACAGTATTAAATAATTTACAAAATATTAAAAATATGTTTCAAATTAAATCATAATATACCTGTGCACCTTGGGCACACGATGGTTACCTTGGTTACATAATGGAACAAAATTTGCTTTTAGTACTTGTCATGGACTTATTGCTGGATGTGGTCGAGGTACTTTGTCTCCTTCCCTTTAACTTGACCTATTAAAATCTTCAGTAATATTGTTCACACGTGCACAGGATATTACCTGAGGTGATGTTTTGGTAACTGATGGTTTTGATTGTGGTATTGAGTTAATAGAACTGTTGCTATTAGCGACGTTAGTAGCAGTAGTTGTGATGGGTGGTAACTTCATGTGTTTCTGTAACATCTCCATCACTTCTTGATTTTGTTGTAATTGAACACTTTGCTATTAATTATAAGGGACATAACATTTCACTACTAATGTTGGACAACACCCAGGTGTCAAGAATTGTATTTTATGTGCATGGACACACACACACACACTTAGTAGTGACAGAGGCAGAAAAAGCTACTGAAAGTTAAGGGGCCACTTAAGTACCACTCTCCTTATTGATTCTAAAAGATGCACAGTTGACATTTTTGCTCTCAACAAACACCTCTAAGATGCATACTTCATGTGTTGCTCAATGAGGATCACCAATGATGTGCGCTTCACAAATGTCACAACTGCCCCACACAGTATCACTCATATAGATCAAGTGTTATGAGTACTCATGATATGGATTACATGAAGTGCTCACAAACACTCATGAACATGTAAAGTTTTGTGCACTACTTGTACTGTGTATACTGTACCTTGGATAGTTCAGACTTCAGTGCATCTATCTCTACTTTCAGCTTAACTTCTGCTTCCTAATAATAGAAACACATAATGCCATATAAGGATATAGTGTTGGCTGACCTGTGACTTGGTCAGTTGTTGCTGGGTAGTGAATTGTAACTCCATCTTTTCCTTCTCATGTGATGACTTTAAATGTTGTTCAGTCTATAGAGAGTAGATCATATACCACTCTGTGTGTGTGTGCATGCGTGTGTATGTCTGTGTACATACCTTCTTTTTCTCATCTTCCAGTAGCTTCAGCTCCTGTCTCATGTTCCTCTGCACTTCTGCCGACTGTTGCTTGGCAACTGTGAGAGCCTATGATCATTGGTAAGGTTTACAGTCACTTATTATACATGTATGTATACATGTATGAATACACACACACACGCACGCACACACACACACACACACACACACACAATACAATACTCAGCACACACCTGTTCATAGTCAGCTTGCTTCTTAACAAACTCATTTAGTTGATTCTGTAGTTTAGCTTGTTCTGCTTTCATCTCATCAACACTATGATCACATCAAATACGACATCACATACTAACACACACTAAGGTTGGGCAATACTTCATCAGGGGTACCAGAAGTTACTGAGAGTTGGGGAGCAATTTGTAATTATTTGTTAAACTGAAGTGATTTTCTATTGTAAACTTTTGGAGTATTATAAATTTGGAGGGGCCATGACCCCCCACATCTGCTAAGTGTTAACTATACAATATACTTCACAATAATATTATTAAGCTGTGCAATATCAAGTCCCTTTGGCAGAATACTGCTTCAATACAGTACTACTACAGTACATACAAATGATTTATCATTAAGTATTAATGTATATAATGTCTATCCCATATATGTACGTATCTTCAAGGAATGAAAATTTTTAAATTATGAATCTAACAATTTTTATCCACATAAAGATTATACTGTGTAAAGGAATAAATTTGTACAAATGCTCTGTACATGTTATCCATGAAATTTGTATAATTTATATCCATTTAAAATTTGTACATATACACAATGACAACCAATGACTGCTTTTATGGCATTACTTATGACATTACTTATGCTACACATGTTGGATGATTCTTTGCTCCATGTGCTCTAGTAAAATATTCTGATGCAATATTGACAATGCCGTATAGCTGGAAACATTGGTATGGAACTAATTTGGCAGTAAACTTTGTATCACCAAATTTTAATTCACCAACATTTTAATCCATGTAAAAATTTAGCCAGACACCAAGTTTCATTAAACAGTCAACTATTGGCTGTCATGCAATAGAAAATGGAGCAACATGAGCATATGGTGCCCACGAACCTTGCCACAAATGTTACTCTCAGCAAAACGGCAACTTATAGAAGTCCATTGAAATTAAGAGCCTATAATAATTATTTCACTAAATCTCACCGTTGCCAATAACAGCTTATTGAACACTACTGCCAAATATATTTCCTGTTAATATTTCCGGCTATACGGTAATCACGTCTGTGTTGCAATGACTGTATTGCATACGTAAGTCCCTAACACACATACACACACATACAATCTTAGAATCACAACGTAATCTTCATTATGACTTAATGGTTTACTACAGGTCACATACACTGTTGGTGCTACTCTGGACAAGCCCTTATTTCGTGACATGCCCTTAGGGAGTTTCTGTACATCACTCTCACCGGTATCCTAGCAACAACAACACAGGCCTATTATGTAGTCTCAGAGTTAAACACAAACAAATATTGTATTATATTGTTTAGTAACTTACTGTTAGTGTGGGGGAGCTTATGTTGCCATTAGCAACCCTCTTTGGTGGCTTTCCCTTAAGTAGTCTAATACATTGGTACACATGTCATAAAATATACTATGGCATATGTTATTACACTGCTTACACTTGTGGTGTTGTTTTGTTGTTCAACCTGTGAATAATGAAATAATTTTGTACTCATAAATGGATACCAAATCATGTATTTTACGTATATACTGACTAACTTACATTTTCTTTCCTTTAGGCATTCCCTTTTGGTGACCGAACATTTCACCTTCACTAGCACTGGAGCTGGAATATAGCTCTACAGTGTCTGCTCCACTGTCATTGGTTGAGCTGTGTTTCCATAGCGGCAACAGTTGAGGCATCAACATGGCGGTCATTGTGCTGTCATGGTCACTGCCTATTACAATTGTAGCACACTGATAATTTTTGACTTGGCAAATTCGCTAAAATTAATATCAGCAAAATTAAGTACTCACTTGATTCATTTACACTACTGGGTGATTTAGCTTCAAATTTTCTTTGCTCAAAAATGTTAGCATCATTGAATTGAGACAGTGAAGTTTCTGACTTCACTGCTGACAGTTCTCTGTGTAACTGGTGTGGATTTGAAGTGATCGGTTTGCCGTGTGGAGTACTGTGTACTGGAGGTGACGAGCTGTACTGCGGTGGTGAGTTAACCACAACTTGTTGTTGTCCTCCTTTACTCACGACTACCGGCGTACTACCAAACATGCTCGGTGGATTTCTGATAAGAGATTTGGCTCCATCAGGAAGACGACTAACAGATGAAGGAGATTTACTCAACATTTCAGTGATGTTCTTTGCACTAGTGCCACGTGTGTACATTCCGGGAAGACTATTCACTTTAGTCTTAACATCATGTGATGTGTTACCTGGCGATACCACAGGGGGTAGCCTAACTCCATCAATCTGTCTTGACAGGCTGGAACTCTTAGCAGCTGTTGTTACCTCTTTTGGTAACAGTCTGGGTGGAACCTTTCGTTTATTGGCATTCTCAACAAAACCCGAGGAATATGACCTCTTGTCATTAGTAAGGAGAAGGTTTCTCATCGGTTTAGGAAAACCAAAATTTGCTGATTTTGATGGTATGATGTCCGCACCTATATCACCACTTGAAATGATCTTGTCTAGACGTCTCAATAGCGGAGGAGGATTGTTAGGAACATCTGTTGTGTTATCAGGCAAATTGTTAAGCTGTATGGTAACCTCTTGAGGTGCCTCATCTGACATGGACTTCAAGCTGGTCTTCTCACTCCTCAGTGGACTAACCGTGGCAGCAGCAGCAGCTGGTGGTAAGTTTCCAATAGCATTCTTTGATTTCATAGCATTCTGGAATTCTCGCTCTACCCATGTTAGCACCTAACAAAAAATTAGAAGAATTTTGAAATTTACTTGCTAAGATTTTTTACAAAACATTGGCATACAAAATTACATTTCTCACTTTAGAGTCTTCTGGAGATTCATCATCTTTGTCGGGTGGGGGTGAAGGAGGTGGTGAGAGTTTAGGATGAACTGCTGGATCAGGAGTGTTGCCACGAGATGAACCTCTTACCGGACTCTGCAGCCCTCGCCTGTCAACCATAACAACAATTACAACTGCATAACATACACATATTTATAAATATGCAAGTGTATTTCAAATCACTTTAAATAGAATACCTGGAATCAATTTTGCGGAAAACTGATTGTCTGGCTAATCGGCGGCCCATAACAAAAGGTGTACGTGATGACATGCCAGCTACAGTGTCATTAGCAATATTAGTAATATCAGTACCAGGGTCAGCCAGGATATTGGTCGTGCTGCTAGGAGAGATAGCCACTTGGCCTTCAGCGAGGATCAACAGATTGCAGCCATAACAAGCAATCCCCTCCACTTTTAGTTTGGTAATATCAGAAGAAGCCACATCCAACATCACACCATTCTCGGTAGAAAATTGTATCTCATGTAAGCTAAGGAACACCTTCTTCCAGTCACTAGCATTTGAAGATATCTCAGTATTAGTAGTTTGTTTCTTTGCATCAGTGCTTTCAAGTAGGCTGATCAACAATTGTCCATATTGACTGCCCTCGGTGATCAACGCTCTATTAGCGTCATTGTCTGATTTACAGTGTAACAGGAATGGTGTAGCTCCTCCATCATTGGACTGTGATGTCAAGCCATTGTCTGGAAAGCTTGAACTAGACTTGAGGTTTCTCGGGGTTGATGCCGGAGGGGGAGAGACAATGTTACTACTACTGGTGCTGCTGGAACGTTTCTTTGTGCCCGGCTCTACCACAGACAAGTCTTTACTGCTGTTGTTGCTATGGTTACTACTGATAGGGCAGGATATTGTGGACTGCAGTAGTGGCCGTGAACCCCAGAACAATAAATTATCCTCAGTAGCAACAACAGTGGACATCTCTCCACAGGCAACATGCTAGTAAGTAGACAAAATCAACTTTGTTATTTTAAATACACAACCAATGAAGGGAACAGTTACTGTATACTATACTTGTACACATAGGTAGGCAGCAGATGCCGAAATAGGAATTCAATTTTTTCAATAGAAAATCACTGAGAGAATTTATATTAGCTCCCTCCACTCCCAACTTTCAGTAGCTTCCTCTACCCCCTGGTTATGTGTACATACATACTACATACGTGCATATATACAAACGGATGTACTAGTGACATGAATCTAAGCAATTCATTAAGTGGATGGAAATCTGATAAAGCAACAATATTTTTTAAATTTTCATGTTCCATATACGAAGATCAGCATACATAATTTATTATTGCAATTGATATACTCACCATGGTCCTTCCTTTTCCCTCAACACTAGTCACAACTCCAGGAGTACTCTTACAGTTCATACTGCCACATCCCAGCTGTCCTTCGGAGTTCCTACCGAATGTCACTACCCTCCCTCCCTCCACTATCACTGCACTGTGTGTAGGCCCAAGGGACATGTCGATCACTCTGTGTTTAGATAAGCCCTTCACCGAA
Source organism: Spongia lamella (assembly GCA_963930835.1). Lineage (NCBI taxonomy): Eukaryota > Metazoa > Porifera > Demospongiae > Dictyoceratida > Spongiidae > Spongia > Spongia lamella. The sequence continues at coordinate 9,698,158 of OZ005751.1, read as the reverse complement.
GATGGCTTTAGTTGACATGATACCTCAAGTTTAGCCTGTTGTAAAATACTAAAGTAAGCACTACACACATATATACACAGATAGACACACACACACACACGCACACGCACACGCACACACACACACACACACACACACACTCACACACCTTATTCCACAAGCTCTTCACTTGCATTCTGAAGGTAGTACGCTGGTTTAAACCAAGTTTATTGTATCGGTTACTGCAAAATGAAAAGATAAAGTAAACCTCTTGTACAGTACTCTTCTTAATTGAAGGAATATCAGAGAATAAGTGATTGTGGTATGGGGACCTCATTATACAATTCATATTCTACAAATATTTTCATATTCTACAACTTCATATAATATTATACAGATTTTTTTGAAATCTCATTGTAATTGAGGATTGTACGAATGTCATATATCTTCCCTTTCCACTGTGGTCAACTCCAACTAGCTAGTAGCTGTGCCAAGACTATGTGTGTGTGTGTGTGTGTGTGTGTGTTCGTCAGTCTGTGTGTCTGTGTAATATGTGTTTGTGTCTCTGTCCATGTGTGTATGTATTTGTGAATGTTTTAAATGTACCCACAATGGCTGGTCTCTGGGGTGTAATAATGAGTCCCCATTAGAATGCTGACAGATGGACAAAACAGACAGACAGACAAACAAGGGTGACTATCCCATAACAATTGAGTGCATACTTGCCACAGGCCAGTAATGTTCCAGTAGAGGTGAGGAACATGGTGCTGTCTAGGCCACACTTTACGTCCTTCACCTTCACTGCAATGTCTACCATTTGAGGAGTACACCTGTAATGGGTGGAAGAATAATATTAAGTACTAATATATACTAATGTCACACACACGCACGCACACGCGCACACACACACACACAAACACACACTCACTGGTTAGTTTCATTCCCAAGACCTAATCTCCCATCACGTCCACAGCCCCATGTAAAGATATTCCCATCACTCATTAGGGCGACAGCATGAGCCTCTCCACAGCCCACAACACACACATCATAGTTCAACAATCCTTGAATAAGCATTGGCTTATGTACATCCTTCCAGTCTCCATGGCCTAGGCTGCCCAGGTCTCCACGACCACACGTCATCAACAGACCATTACAACTGCTAAACACTGAAAACTCAGCCCCACAATCAACTCTACACAGTCAGTGAATACAAGGGGTAAGTAACAAAAGTACAACACAAAGGAATTTTATAATAACACTTAGTGTTGAACATCTTGATAACACATATCTTATAATATTATAGAAAGGCTGAGAAAGGCTGGCATCACCAATTATATTTAACGTGACCTTGGGTTACTTTGTACTGTCGAACACACACTTTTATCTTCCAAAATTCTTTCTCAACACATATCATGTGATCTCATGTGATGTCATACACTAAAACAAGAAGCCATTATCTAGTGAATACCTGAACACTGCTATCTCTTTGAGTGACTCAATCAGTTTAGGAGAACGACGTGACACATTGTCGTTGTGACCCAGCTGACCACGCCCACCCTCTCCATAGCTGTACACAAAATGGTCCATCGTCAGAATCAACACATGAGAAAACCCCAGAGCAACCTGATTGGTTAAAATATCACCAACATAACATGCATATAAACAATTTACGTGTACCATACAGCAGGAAAATTTGGCATGGAATAAACCACCAACACCAATCACTGATGTGTACTTATGAAGCATTTGGCTAATGTTTTTTGGACCTCCACCAAATTACAATTGCTAAACGCCTAAATTTTCCACTCTGCCAAAATTAAAACACTGCCAAATTTTCTTGCTTTAGCTATATTAATAAATAACAGATAAAAACACTGAAATTGTCTCAGCCACTGGATGGAGATCTCTCCCTACATATATAGCTGATGAAATAATTCTACATTATATGTACACAAGTGAAGTGGCTATAATATTGATGTTTTAATAATCAACCATGCCAGCTCATTGTGAAAATTCATAGGTGGTGTCAGTAGGGGGCCATGGCACCTCTTAAATTCTAAGACTCTCCATAGGAATTCAATTTTTGCAATAGAAAATCACTTGAGTTTAGCTAAGTGGCCCCCCTAACTTTCAGTGGCTTCCTCCGCCTTGCTGTTTTCTAAAAAACAAATCACACAAGTCACTGTTGTTACCTGTTCAACTCTCTCCTTGATGGGTAGCCCCACTGGCACCAAACACAATGAACTGTACTCCAACTGGTATAGAAATGACCTGTAGTGTACATGTGATACGATAAGCTCTCCCTCCCTTTTCAGTAACAATGTACTACAAACTTTAATATCTCAATTACAAAAAGTATCCTACAATTAATTTGCCTTCCTTTTTAAAACACCTATCTCGTTTATGAACAAAAAATGTTACAATCTTATTCTGAAGGATTGTGTGGAACTTTTGTAGCACTTGATATTCCTGACCAAACAACAGTCATTTGATTATAGGGATACAAAATCAACCTCTTCACAATCAGTCATTACTCACTGGGTATGAGTAGCAGCAGTAGTGTCTTCTTCTCCCTCACAATCATCTTGTACGTACCTCTCCATCAACTGAACAATATATCATGTGTTGTCATAGTAATCACTTGGTCGCCATGTTGACACCTACCCTTACCTGTGGTAATTTGATGACTAGTATCTCCTCAGCTGTAGGCCTGTCATCTGGTTCCTTCTGCAATAAGCTTTGGATCTGGTGAGCAATAACAAATTCACGACACATGTACA